>JAPTHA010000002.1:9265830-9278629 GCA_029814585.1 Gymnapogon annona
AAGTCATAAATAAGTGAACCGCGCAGAGAGACACGTTAACCTCACACAAGTTCTGCTCAGGTATACAAAGCAAACGCAATCCTAATGCGACCCTTTTCAGCTGAACACACAGTCCCACACCCTGAGCACACATCGATTAGGAGATCCAGAAACTCAACAGCGCACAAAGGCAGCCACCCCTACCCAATTGAATTAGTGCCTCTAAAAGACTGTTATCAGAACAACATCCAGTGTGTGCCATGGCCAGGCTCTGAACAGAAGGGAACTCCAGGGAGCCCACTGAAGGAGACACATCTCCAGCCTAAATGGATGAACTCAAACATCTCATGTGAATCATCCATGGTGAGTCAACGGAAGCTGTTTGGTCACATCCATAATAGTACGGAAGTGACACAAAGATACCATTTTCTTGTTGAAAGATGACAAATAATATCGCTTTTACCCTCTGTCCATTCTGTCCCCGCTCCATTAACAAGTACACTCCCAGGAAATGGTCCCATCATTACAGTCAAAAGCGACATCTGCTACGAAAGCCCAATCAAGGAAGAGTGTTGCTGCCAAAATAAAAGGAGCTCAGACTCTCTGATAGTTTGTATTAATACCCTCTGTGCTAATTTTAGCCCATCTCGCATCACAGCCTTTAGTCCTAGAATACAGTATGTTAAGTGATGTTGTCCTACATATGTCTCCCAGTATGACACATCAGGAAGGAAAATGAGGTGAGATTAAAGGCAACGCTTCAGACACCAGTCGGTTTAAAGTGTCTATTTACAGAAGCTCTGAGTCTGACACCAGAGCAGAAGGTCAGAGCTGTTGCTGTTTTTTTTTTTGAAGAGTTTCTAACTTCAAACACTGTTATTGTCTCAGGTGATAGACACGTCCTAGTGAGAGCAATGAAAGCAATAATTATACTGTTCTTACAAATTACACGGTGTTTAGGAATTGATGAAAAAATAACCCTGACATTTCTTTCTGTCCTTTTGGTGCAAAATAATCACTGACTCATGTCTAGGCGTCCGTCATCCTGCTCTTGTAAGTAGCTGTAATAGCAACTAATCTTTCCATTAACCATTCATCTTTATTCAAAATAACTCAGGTTACGTGGATTTTCTAACGTCAGGAGAATGTGAATATTATGTAACGAAGCCAAATATGCAAGGCATTGAGCTGAATGTGAATATCAGTGGAGGTTGTTTTAGTCCAGACACATTGTGTATTTCCTGTGTCTGATGCATTTCCTCAAGGTAAGTAGCCATGGGGTTTCATAGTCCTAGAGGGAAGTGTGGTCTTGTAGGAGCACACACAGTGTTGTAGACACTGTAAGTGATGACTAGTCTTGAATGGAGACCGAATTTATGGCACAACCATACAGATTCAAGTCCATATTTAAATAACCATCAGAATTTGTTTCAAGCTGCCAGGATGATTGCATGGTTCAGATTGATGTGGATTATTTCAGTGTACTTAAAAGCCAGTGCAATAGGTGGAACGGATTTACTTAGTTGGAAATGACACGACATGAGACATGACTCAACTGATGGGAGTGGGTGGGGAAATAGGTCATTTTCCCTAACATAGAGTATCCCACTTTTCAAGTTCATTCCCTATCCTTGTTAGTAAAGCCAGCACAGACCGAATCAATGGAAACGTAATGACAATGGATGGTAGAGGACTAGTGTTTGGAGCATAACAGGTGGGAGGAGCTGTTCAGAGCTGATAGGGAACTCTACAGCGGGAGAAAAAAAATGTAGGCCAACATGCAGAGACACACACACACACACACAAAGCAGTATAGTGGCTCTTGGTAGCCTGCTCTGCAACGCAATTAAAGGATGACCTCCTTCTTGACCAATGGCAACAGTGTTTAGTAACAGTACTGAAGAGTTAAACAATTAGTCAAAATACACTTGAAATCTCAATACAGCAACAAGTGCAGGAGCTTCTGTCTCTAGATAAAGGTCTAATGTGTCCTGATGTGACACTGAAAAATTATGTAATGCAAATCAGGTTCTCCAGGTGAATGTGAATATGCAGGGATGGTATAGATGCATCTGCTACCTTTTTTCTTCAATTTGTACATATCATTCAAGTGACTGTATATAAACAATGGCAACTAGGAAATAATGCAAGGGAATAACGCCTTGAATGCTAGTTCTATATTTTAATTTATTTCAATGCCATAGTGAATCAATTACAAAATAACTGTCGATCACTGAGAAGAACGTGACAGTGCAGTAAAAGGACATTATTTTGTGTGACTTCTGACTTCAGACTTCTGTGTACTGCAGGTACAGTGACCACCCATATGCATTTCTGTCTGTATTTCATGCATAAATTATGATAACCTACTTCAGGATGTCTCTATGACTGTGACATTAATATTCATTCATACAAGAGAAAACAAACTTTTTAATACCTGCCCACTGTAGTGACCACAATGAATGAAAGGGTTAATGCACAACCAGGGAATCTCAACAGTACTAAAAGCAAAGACAAGACAAAACAGCTTCTATAAATCAAACTAGAAGTATATAGTGTGATCTCCTATTTGTAATTTGTCTTGACCCGTTCATTCATCCAACATGGGATGTATTGCATTAATTTTCTGATGTTTTGTTCCAGGCTTCATTCAACACATGGAAAGTCTTTCTGTTTACGGTGCTTCTTGTCATGCAGTCAGGGGTCACATTAACTGGCGACTTTAACCTTTAGACCCCATTTGGTTCAATTTAAGTGTGTGTTTTAAGGTTTTCTGTATTTATTTATTTTTTGTTGCATCTGGAGAAAGCAACATGAGAAATAAATATATATGGTCATTTCAACTCTGCATATTCATTTTCAGAATAATATACTGTATTTAAATGTACGCCTCAAATTGTAAATAAGGCCATTATCCCAACAATCTCTGCGTCGTCTTGTACATATTCGTGGTCTTATTCTGATCCTGTGAAGGGTTAAAAAAGACTGAATTTGTGCAATGTTCATGCATTTTTCAACCCTGCTGTATTTATGAACCCATCAAAAAGGATGAGGAGGGAACTAAAACATCCAAAGGTGGCACTGCAGACTCGCTGCTACATTCTGTGTGTATGACAATTCTGATGAGAAAGAGGATCTGACAGATTTAGAGGTTCAGACTTCACATCTGAAACACCGACACACCCATGAATAAACTGAACAGGAAATGTTTTAAAGCACGTTATGTGTGTCCTGTACGTATCAGACTCTGTAGAATGAATCTGTAGAATGAGAGACGTAAATCTAACCTTATCTGGTTTTTATCTTATTTTAATTTGGTATTCTCTGCTAGCTAAAATCCTACAACCTTCTCAAACCGTTGTACAGTGCGACCCGTCGTGCTGCAGTTTAACTACTATCAGTATGCACAAAATGTTCTGCACAACCACATTATTCTGAAAATTCCATGTAAACCTTCAAGAGAATTGGCAGATGTACAGATAACCTCTATACTCGAATGTGGAGCAACTGGATCTGCATAAGTGCAACATGTATTACTGTTGCTTGTGCAGTACAGTATCAAAAGTAGAGTGCGTGAACTGGGTTCTGTTGTTACAGACTGTGGCCTAGAAATGGCTCTCATGTCTGAGAAACCCACATTTCAGTGACCTCATAAAATCCTATTTATCAAACAGAGCCAGGTTAAAGCCCAAAAAAAGACACATTTCATTCATTCATTTATTCATTCATTAATTCATTTAATTTATGAACCCCTTTTATCCTTTCCAGGGTTGCGAGGGTGGGGTGGTGTCACTAGAGTCTATTCCAGATACTCAAGGGCGAAGGCGGGGGGTAACTGGACAGGTCGCCAGTTCAGTTCAGTTCAATTAGCGAAGGGTTGCTGGTTTAAATCCCGCTCTGTCCTGGTCATGTGCAGTTGTGTCCTTGGGCAAGACACTTCACCCACCTTGTTTCCAGTGCCCTTGCACTTCTGTATGAATGCTTGTGAATACTCAGACATATTTCAGAATAACACTATTAACATTGAAGATCTGAACCACAATATCTGAGGGGAGATCAGTTGGATGTGACTTGACTGGAACAGCAAAACAACGCTCTAATGCTCAGACTTTCATAAGTCCTCAGAGCCAGATTGACCCCCGTTTATGCAGTATCCATGGTTTAACATGATTGAATGGTCCCACTGTGTCATGGTTCCATCCTGCTGTGGCTTGGGGTACTCCCTCTCCCTCAAGGGACGACCCAATTAGTTTATAATTTCCACCTGTTCCACGCTGTGTGGCTGCTCTGCATCGGCAATCAGTGGAGGATAAAGGGGCTGATGCAGACGTTGCACAGCATGGACTAAACTGCTCTGTTTCAGTTTCTTTTCAGTTAGTTTAGTTTCAGATTTGAGTTTATGGACATTCCACAATATCCCCCACTGTGTGTTCTGGTTTGGCCTCGGTTCTGGACTCTGGTTTGTGTCTCAGTTTAGTCTCTAGTGTTCTTCAGTTCAGTCTTTCATGTTCTTTTGTTAAGGAATGTTCTATGTTCCCCTTCAATTCCGTGCACTGGAGCTCCTTTGTCCCACCCCAATGTGTCACACTTAGCCTCTGAGTGAAGGATCAGTCCTAAGCTAGAGCACATTTTTTTAAAGCAAAACAACTGTGGTGTATCTTTCAAAGTCAGTGACAGGAAGTGCAGATACATAGCCCTTGTAGCACTTGCTCACAAATCGTACTGTAGCGTGCCTGAATGTTGAAGCATGGCCTATGATATGAACCATCATCCGGGGTCAATGTATGCATTTGCAATTGAGGAGGTAACATGATGAGATTAGGACATATTAACTAGGGCTTTGGCCACCATGGTGTAGATTAGAGCTGGAAGGTTGCGTGACATTGGCCTGTAGTGACCCTGGTTTACGTGTGATCATCGGTGCTACGGCTGATTCTCCGTCTGACTGATTGCTAGCTGTTACATCATACCAAACATGCATCTCAGGCCTATGACATACAGTAATACTCACTAGCAACATTAGCAAGCTTGCAAAGTCAATATCGTTTCCAGATGTAGCTGTTACATTAGAGAGTCAATGCTGTGTAATTACCAGGAATGTCAAAGTCACGTGACCATTGCTTGTCAGTCTGCGTTCACACGCTATTCATATTTGTATCTTTTACAAGCCTTATTTTTCTTTGCTTGTGTGTATGCAATAAATAAAAATAGACGGGGTGAAAAAGAAAACAGCTGTCAATATTTGCTGGCGAGGCTTGATGGGACTTTTAAAGTGTAATTACCTCCGCAGCCACTTGATTAGTGAACGAACACTGATGGCCACCATAAGGCTCCAGGTTCCAGAAATAACACACCCTGTACCCACACTCAACACACAACTGTGGCCAGAGAGTTTAAAGAAAAGTCATTCTGTGGTTTATGTACATCAGCTGCTGACATATCCAAAGGGTATTTAGTGGACTATTGGGGGCTTATCTGGGCCTCATAACGCATTGCTGTCTGAGCAGTGTATCATACTTCACACATACAAGCTGCCTGTTGTTAGGGTTGTGTGTGTCCACATGCATGTATTTGTGTCTTGCAGCTATGTTTCATTCACACCTGGCAGCTGAGGTTCAACACGGCTGCGTACCTCCGCGTTATTGTTTAGCCACTACAATCCGCTGGCCTGTCCTGCTTGGTCGCTTATATAGATGCTGTAAAAATTAGATTTGGGTCTTCAATAATGGCTTGTGGGCCTCATGCTCACAGCATATTGATGGAAGAAAACCAGTTAGGGTGTGTGTGTGTGTGTGTGTGTGTGTGTGTGTGTGTGTGTGTGTGTGTGTGTGTGTGGTGAGAATGAGTTACAGTAAAGCTTGAGCTTGTTGGAGCTAAAGGGCACATCACACAGGTGTGCCTTGACTGAGTTACTCACATCAGGGCTCGTGACACCTGCAGAAGGAGCAGCTCAGTGGAGCCAACTGAACGGCAGAGGAGGCCGTAGAGAAGGATTCGCAAAAGCAAGATAGAGAACTATTTGACAGTTAGGAATGACAATTTTATTAACATTATACATTATTTAAGTCTGGTCCATCTATTGTCCTGGGGCACACACAATTTTACAATCACCTCACCGGCTCCCACTGGGCAATGGATGACAGAGAGAAGTTAATAAAATGTTCAACAAGACTAATACATTTCACTGTTAGATTAGAAAGCGTTCTTGTTTGATATATTACATTTTGTAGCATGAATTTTGAAAAAAAATCTATTTGATGGACCTAATACTGATGCCACTGACAACTTGTCCATAATACTGATGCCTGAGTTTGAGAATGTCTACAGATGTACACAACAGAATAATGCAAAACCACTGCAGAAATGTTCGTGTATATTGGTGGAAGGGTCGGGCATGGGCAAAGGATACACTTCTTAAATTACATAGGAGAGCCATGAAAAATGATATCGGCTTAAGAACCACATGGTAACCTCAAGTTCCAAGACACAGGTTGTGGAATACAAACAAATCAACTAATCAATGATCTATTGTCTCAAATAGCACCCTAGGATCACTAGCTGCAATATCTTTTTTTTTCCTTTTTATCTTTCATTAGACAACAACATTACATAACATCACACAACAGTCACATTTGTTCATCACAAGGCCACGCCCCCCACCCACATCAACAAAGCCAGAGGCAACAGCCAAAACAAAACCCAACAGCGCGAGACAAGATGAGACAAAACGAAGACAGACAAGACAAGACCAGACGTTGACAATACGAACTAGACAGTATGCAGAGAGACACATGTTAACCTCACACCTCCTCCATCACACATGTTAAACCCCGGTATATGGAGCTGAGTTCATGTGGTGTAAATCAGGCACATGAAGCTGAGTCCATGTAACCAGCTGCGATATCTTAACATCATGGAGTTGGAACAAATGAAAATGTATATTATAATTTGTATTTTAATAATATTGTGTGGGTGGTCAGGGACTGTGATCAGAGTGTCATTCTATACATACTGTGTATACAATCACAGACGGACGGTTCATCAGTCAGTTCTGTGGTGAAACAAAAGGCTGTAAATACACGTGCAATGTAAACTGCAATTACAAAACACTATCTTAATGAACTGGTTTTTGGCTGTTTTGCATTGCGGAGGCAGAAATAATGCAGTCCACAGATGAGTGAGTTGGTATCATATTGGCCAGGGCAACTGTTAACCACTGTGGAGAATGAAGTAAAACAATCTGTCTTGGGCAGGCCATAAAAAATACAACCAACAGTGACAGGGCGAAGGTAGCAGCCCTGATCTTTGAACCCAATGCATGTGACATGTCTACTTGCTTTATATTATCATTATTATTATTATTATTAGTAGTAGTAGTAGTAGTAGTAGTAGTAGTAGTAGTAGTAGTAGTAATAGTAATAGGAGTAGTAGTAGTACTAATAGTAATAGTTGTATTAGTAGTAGTAATAGGAGTAGTAATAATTTTGGTATTGTGATTATTATTATTCATTCATTCATCTTCCAAACCTGCTTCATCCTTTGCAGGGTTGCAGGGGTCACTGGAGCCAATCCCAGCTACTCAAGGGTGAAGGCGGGGGGGGTGGCTGGACAATTCACATACACATTCATACTCAGGCAAGATGGGTGAGGTGTCTTGCGCAAGGACACAACGGATCTACAGAGGGCAGGACTCAAACCGCCAACCCTTTGGTTACGAGACAACCTGCTCTACCACCCGAGCCATTGCCGCCTCATCGTCATTATTATTGTTATTATTAGTAATAGTAGTAGTTGTAGTATTATTAGTATTGTTATAGTTATTGTTGTTGTTGTGTCTGAGCTTTGCAGGTCTTTTCTGTCATCTGTCAATATACCAGTATATACAAAAGTAAAGCCTCTGTGTATTCAAAGGACAACGCCACTATTCTGCTCTGTAATCT
This sequence comes from Gymnapogon annona, assembly GCA_029814585.1. NCBI lineage: Eukaryota > Metazoa > Chordata > Actinopteri > Kurtiformes > Apogonidae > Gymnapogon > Gymnapogon annona. Next base: position 9,273,750 of record JAPTHA010000002.1, read on the forward strand.
GGGTTTTGTCGGGCTCGGTAGAAAAGCACAGGCATCTCAGGAGCTGGCAGGCGACATGATGGGAGAAATTGAGTGTCTGTAAGAATCTCTAGCCGACATTAGCCCTGGCTGGCAGACTGGCTCATCAATCGTTGTAAACCCTGAGATGACACACGAAGAGCCTTTACATCACCCTGCAAACACAATACACCCCCCCCATCTATCTGTGTGAAAGAGTCAAAGTGGACCAGTGTTCTGATGTGGTTCTGCACAGTTCAAATAAATTCACACACAATTGTAATGTGAATATTATGTATCAATTAGCTGAGATTTCAAAATAAATGAGCTGATTGATCACACTCACACACACACACACACACACACACACACACACACACACACACACACACACACACACACACAACTGCCCAAAAGCGTATGGTTTGTTGTCATAATAATATGTGCAATTTTCAGACTTTTCATTGAGATACAACCAGGAAATATAGGGAACATTGACAGTAATAAAAACAAAAAGTTTTAGTGACAAAACAGTTTCTATAAACCAAAGAAGTATTCAGTGCCTTTAAAACTTATTCACATTATATGTGATTTACTACATTCAATTAATGATATTTGATGTCGGGTTTTGTTCTTTCATGTCAGATATTTTAATTGTTTGTGCTGTTTCTTATCATGGTAATTTTGACGTTTTGAACCCATAATAATAATTTCTGTATTTGTGTATCTGTATTAATATTTGTATTTATAATTTCATAATAATTTCTGAATTTTATTTTGAATCAGAAAAAAAGAATGAGAAATCAATATGTGTGCTCACTTAAAACGTGAAAAAACAATCAAATTAAAGGTGGCCTAAGACCTTCGAAAAATCAATCAATAAAATTAGTAAATTAAATATAAGCAACTTCATGTTTGTGATAAATAGTTTGTTCTGTGCTGTTTGTGCCATCAATCAAAGATGTACATTTAACATAATGATAATAATAAAACATACAGAAAGACAACAAGCCGAGAAGGTCCATGATTGTCAGATTAATAATTAAAAAAAACAAAAAACACTGTCTGATATAACTCTAAATAAAGTAGGTCCAGCTGCAGGATTTAAACCCTGTGTTATAGAGTTTAAGGAGACACAGCCTTCAATGTAAACACCAAAAGAAAAATGAAGCGCAGAAAAGTGAGTGAGGGAACAGTTAAAGCGTCTGGATGGTGATTTAAGGCAGAGAGACTAGATGATGAACAGCTAGCGGAGGCATGCTGCAGTGTTGGCTCAGAACCAAACAGCCCACTGTACTGCTCATACCATGCAGCCTGTTGACTTTGACTGGGATCAAGTGTTGCAGTTCTGGACAGCAGCGGGTGTTACTGGTACCAGCTCTGTCGCAGTGACGTCTGCTGAACCCCCCCCCCCTTACTTAAAGGACACACACTGGCCTGTATTTAAAAAGTGGATTCATGCCCTGCCTTTGCGGACAGATCTCCTCTTCCCCCGATAAAGGACCGTAGTTTGTGTGTTGAGTCTATCTGGGCAGCTGTCAGCAGCCACTTCGCCAGCCTTCCCTTTAACACACTGCTGACTCAGTAGTTTGCCTCATTTCCCCGATTAATTGGCTTATCACACGGTTTTCTCTGGGGAGATGTAGTATGTGCCATGCTTTATCCTGACAACTGCGTTGATTGTTCCCACTTAACTGGGATTTAGAGCCAGATGTATTTTTTTTCCGACGGTAACTTTACCTGCTGAAACAATACTGACAGATGCGCCAGGTGAAGACTTGCAAATTTATGTCAGAGAGAATTGTGTGGGCGATCTGGATTAGAATCGTTAAGGTAGACATGGACTTGCAGCATTTGGTGACATATAAGGTATGACATTGGCATATTTCTACTGTATTTGCCATTTTGATTTCTTACTGTGTGCAGTAAAATGCTGTGGTGAGAAGAAGTATGTAAGGAATGTACTCAGAAGTCTTCAGACATTTGTAGTTTTTCACACTGACTTTGATTTCATTGTCATATTTTCAAGGCAGCCAGATAATTAAGAATGAATTAATAAATAATTCATAATTAATCATAATAAAACAAATGCAGGAGTGTTACAATAAAATATGCCGCTGTAGTTCTTAAAATATACACTGTGAGGCATACGTCATTCACAGTATTTCCTTGGGTGACTTTAATGCTCACTATAGTGGGATGGGCTTTTGCCAGCGTTGGTCATGCATATATAAATACAGTGTCGCAGTAAATGTCACATTTGTTTCCATATCATTGATGCCAGAGTCAAACCTGCATGAAGTCTCCACCAACTCATCCCACAGATTATCTCAGGGGTTCAGGTCTGGACTCTTGTGGAGACCAAACCGCATGTGAAAATGATATCACATGCTCCCTGAACCACTCTTTCACTATTTGAGCCTGATGAATCCTAGCGTTGGTATCCAGGAATATGCCTGTGCCATTAGGAAAGAAAAAAAAATCCACTCATCTGTGGTCACTCATCTGACCTGGTTTCCTGGACTTGTGGTGTTTCTGACCCTTGACCTGATTGACTGAAGCTACAGCAGATCGTAACACTGGTTCCACAGGCTTGTACTGTAGGTGCAAGGCATGATGGGACTCACTTCATCCACCTCTTCTCACCCTGACGTACCTGAAACAGGGTCAATCTGGACTCATCAGACCACATGAATTATAGTCCAGTCTTTATGCTCTCTAGCAAACCAATGGGTGTTGAGGAAGTGAGAGGCTGCTAGTTATATCAGTTAGGACTTAAAAAGTTGCTGCAGCAGAAATGAGCAGAGAGAAAAAAAAAAGATATTTTCATGCATAGCTGTCACTGCAGTGGACCGCCATTTTAGCTATTTGAAGACGCTGAGGAAGACTGCAGGCGTCAGTCGAAACCATCAGCAAAACGGCACTCACTTTGCCTGTAAAAGCGAAAAATACACTGCTAAGATACAGTATTTTAAAGTTGTTTTCTCTTAGATGCATCAATCTTAATGTCAAAGTCACAAAGAAATCCTGAAGAAGGTGATCATAATTCATGGATCCAAGGGTTAAATACAGAAACCTAAATAAATACAGAAAATTCTGCTCTATTTTACATCCCTGTCCCCAGAGTAGCATCTTGTGAATGCTGTGGTTGACACCTGCTCTTACTGTACAGTAGGTTTATGCTTAAACTTCACAAGCACAAAAGTATCTGTGAAACTGCTCCTCCACGGGTGTGGGTGTGTTCATATGGGGCAGATAGGTAGAGCATCTCTTTGGTTTAGATTTAAACATTTGGACTTTCTCAACTTGTTACTTTAGGTGGACTTAAATCTATTTTAAAGGAGAAGGAAATAAATGAATTTGAATAATGTAACAGTTTAATTTGTACAAGTGATCGTTTTATAATCATCAGTTGTAAGTTTTTTGTATTCTGTCATGACGTGGCTTGTCTTGTCAAGAAACTCTGGGTTAATGCTGCTTTTCTTGGCCAGACCGCTCTTGAAAATGAGATTTGAAATCTCAATGAGAATTTTTACCTGGTTAAATAAAGGATATATTATTATTATTATTATTATTATTAACAACAACAATAATAATAATAATAGTCCCTTTTCCAGTGACTTTGTTGTGCTGTGAACCGACTGCAGGAACTGCAGTGTGAACGACTCTATTTCAGTGATTTAATGGAATTAAAAATGCATGGTCTTCAGACACTGAGTTTTAATATACACAGTAGTTAACGACACACGCTGACGTACACTTCATTAAGGCAACGGGAGAGGTCAGAAAAGCACAGAACCACCTTTACAGCTGAGGATGACGCAATATTAACACTTTCGTGCCAGCGCACTCTCTCCAAGCAGCAAATCACATTAACATAGGCATTATTTATTCATGCACAGGCTATTTATGCACAAGTGTTGACACAGACAAACAGGGTTGTTGCCTCAGTGCAGAGAAACCAAAAGAATGAAGAACAATTAAACATTCAAATATTGGTGCAAGAGCACATTTGCCTGTTTTGCTGAACCGTGGACTTGGTGAGACTCTACCTTTGTATTACACTGTGCTCTAAGCAGGAGTGTTGAAGCGCTATCCTAAACCCTCATCACACCCCGCCACCCCCACCCCAAATGTAATTGCACTGTGTCAACTGTGGTGAATCACTGCCATGCATTTTACATTCGGTGTGGGAAATGGATGAGGCTACTGCTCATTTCTCTTGCACTTCTGCTTACATTTTCATGGCTGAGTGGGCAGCAGATGAGTTATTTGGTCAATAAGGCTCAAACAGATTAGATAGTGTCCTGAATGTTTAGTTGCACAGGTGCCTCAGCCTTTCTCAGTTCATAAAGACACATCACATTACACTCTTCATCACCATGGTTGAGATGTGGCTGAACGCTGGGAAGGAGTCCATTGTTGGCTCAGATGAAGACTTTTTTTTGTCAGTTTTTAGTGAATGATAAATCAGACACAGAGAGCTTGATATTACATTGCGAGTTTTTCCTCTTATTTAATAATTCTGTAATGAGCTGATCATTGGAAACTTATACCTGGCTGTGATGACGTTTGCTGTCAATTTTGTGAGTATTTTGGAAATTATGCATTCTAAATCTGGACGGAAGAGGAAGTAAAGTTTGTCTGTGAGTCAGCCTATTGGATCAGGCAACTCTGTACACATTATGATACAGGAGATACGATTCACTATGTCAGAAAAGCTGGAGATATTTTAAGAATGGAAAACTATTCTACGAAAACTCATAGTATTAAAAAAAAGGGAAAAAATGTTCAAATCAAGTTGTTTATATCTATCTCTCTATCTATCTATCTATCTATCTATCTATCTATCTATCTATCTATCTATCTATCTATCTATCTAT
>JAPTHA010000002.1:9298506-9310549 GCA_029814585.1 Gymnapogon annona
CTTCCATTACACCTGAATGTCACTACATCATCACCAGGCTTCTGCAGAGCCTGGTGATGAGCTGATCAGTGATTGGATCAGGTGTGATGGAAGAGGGAAACATCTAAAACCTGTAGGGACACCGGCCCTCCAGGACCAGGATTGCCCACCCCTGAGCTAGACACTGTAAAGACACCGCGATGTTATCAAGTGTGACTCACCAGGAAAAAGGATTTATCCAACACTTTCAAGATGATAACCACGAACGGTACCCCTGGGTGGCAGGCTACGAAAAATAAGTTAATATTGTTAGTAAAAATATATTATTAATGAATATGAATAGTAAGGTATTGTGGGTAGATCGCATGGCACCGAACCGGCGGCATGCCAGCCCAGATATTGGCCGAGACACCGGCCTTTTGTTCTCTGTTATTAGTCCACTGAGTAGACTAATATAACTCTGTTGTACTTGACTTTATGTTCAGGTGATGTAGTTGTATGTGTTTTGGTCTAAATGCATCATGTGTTGAGCCATGGATCAGAATTATGGTTTTAAGAGGTGGATTAAGTCAGGTAGGATATCACTGCAGCCCCAGGTCTGAAATGCACAGCCTGCCACTGTATATAAATAAACTTCCCTTGCCTTGCACAGATAAAATACACATATTGTCTCACCAATTTACATGAAAAGCTTAAAAAAACTGTGAGAGAAGTGGACTTCCCTACAGAAAAGTCAACATAAAAGTATTAAACAATAACTATTAGCACGATACAAGATGTATGTTATTAAAGGAAAAATGCTCCACTGAGAGAAAAAGATGACACCTTATTAGGTTTAATTCCTGTCCTAGACCAACAACTGGTATCTGCTGAACAAACTCAATTCCAGTTGACCCAAGAGTTCCAACAAGCTGGACCTAGACGCAGGATTAAATAAACGATTCAAATCCGGGCATTCAGGGAGAGGAGATTTAGGAACAGCTAACGCCAACGCTATCTGAATCATCAAATATATGGGATTAGTGTTTGATGGCTCAGTTTCCTGATTATGCGTTTTAAGAGGGACAAAACCCACATACACACATTCCTTTGATCCTCTGCTAGTGTCAAGTTGGAAAACATCCATGCTTTTGTTACAATTTATGGTGTGAGCCATAAATGCAAGGAGCGGAAAACAAAACATATTGGAAAAAAAGAGAGGGAAAGAGAAGGAGGGAAGAGAGACAAAAAGAGAGGGAGAGACAGAGAAGGGTAGAAGAGAGAAAAAGAGAGAGGGGAGACAGAGGAGAGAGACAGAAAGAGGGGGGAGAGAGAGAGAGAGAGAGGACCAAGTTCTTACCCTCCGTCTTGGCTCTGAAGTGAGGTGAACTGGAACCAATAAGGTTATCCAGAACAACGGTCCTTGTTTCAGAGAATGTGCTTCACCATTTAGACACATCTGACTTCACTCCTTCCATCCATGCACACGGGCATTTACTTTGCGATTGGATGTTTTTAGATTGTTCTACTGGATGTATCACCCCAATACAAACACAGTAAGGATACCTATAATGTAAACGCATCGCTGCTGTGCCCCTGGTCGCTGCTGTGCTCCTGGTCGCTGTGTTGCTGCCGTTCATGAGCGTCTTCTCACCGAATTATACCAGACCATAGCCCGCTGCTGTGTCGCTGCTGCCCACTGCTGTGTCACTGCTGCGTCACTCATTATAGCACCTCTGTGGACTTTTGGCTAACCACGGTGGGCCGGTTAACACGCAGAATAGATTTTCTCCGTTAGCTAGTCCCACCCACGATCATTCTACCGGCCCCCGCACACTGGTAATAGGCGACTCCATCACCCGTAACATTAAGCTTGAAAACCCGGGCACTGTAATGTGTATTCCTAGCGCCAGAGCATGTGACATTGAAGCTAGCCTTAGGGAGCTGACCCGCACTAGGCCTAGACACCATCATAGCGCTAATAACAACGCCCAGTTCTCTGATATAGTAATACACGTCGGCACCAATGATACTAGGATGAGGCAGTCTGAGGTTACAAAGAGGAACATAGAGAGGACGGGTAACCTCGCGAAAAAGATGTGTCGGCATCGAGTAGTTGTCTCTGGCCCACTGCTTGCGAGAGGCAATGACGAGAGGTTTAGCAGATTATTCTCGCTTAACCGGTGGCTGGCTAGTTTCTGTAGGAGTCAGGGAATGCAGTTTGGCCTTCATTCTGGAGGAACGTCCGGCTATATGGGAGAGATGGCCTTCATCCTAGTTTAGAAGGCACTCTTACCCTTTCTAGGAATATAGATTACTGTTTAAGTCTACCGTGACAATACTCACTAGATAAAGTCGGGTCGCAGGTGATTAGCGAACCTGTTAGAATGGGTGTAGAGTCAGCAAGGTTAGAGTTAACTGGCGCTAGGCTGGACCTCAACAAGTCACATTGCTCTTTATTTAGAACAGGGCAACATAACATACACACTGACCCACAACCCATTATTGCTTTGCAGTCTGTTGGATCTTCTACTGAGGTAGCACTCTGTAACAAACCTGATCCCCGCCCCTTAGCCTGAGCCTGCATCACGAATGATAACCCGACATATACATATAGATATCCGATCCCTACGATAATAACTTCGCACCATGCAGTTAGCAGATTAAAATATAACATAGGCTCTTGGCGAGGTAATCTCATCAGCATCAACACTAAAACTTCTCTGGGGATGAACGGACCCACCCAGCCTAACTCCATAAAAATTGGCCTACTGAATATTAGGTCGCTCACATCAAAAGCGCTGCTTGTTAATGATCTTATAAGGGACCACAACCTCAACAAAATTGATCTGTGCGAGACTTGGTTGCGACCAAATGATTTTGTATCACTCAATGAGGCGTCACCCCCCAATTTCATGAGCTCGCAGGTTGCGTGTCCTAATAGGAAAGATGGAGGGGTCACCGTCATTTTCGAAGATAGTCTTAACCTCAGGACATGTTCAAACTTTACTTTTAATACATTCGAGATCCTTGTAATGAGATCTATAGTGTCGTCCCCATTTTATTTAGCTCTTCTTTATTGTCCCCCCGGTCCTTATTCAGGATTCTTAGAGGAAGGAGATTTGGTGACCCATACAGACAACATTATACTCATGGGTGATTTTAATATTCATATAAACTCCATTACCACCTCAAATGTACTGATTCTCCCATACGCTGATACTGTGACCGATCATTATTTAGTCAAATTTGAAGCATTATCCCACTGTCAGCCCTCCAGCCATAACCAGTGCCATAGCAGCCGTCATATTAGTCCTTATACCTTTCTGCACTGGCCGAGCTTCTGCCTTCAGCAATTACCTCCCTCTCCTCTTATGTGGGTTCTGGTGAGCACCTCACTATGACCTAAATGATGCCCTCCGCAACACCCTCGATACAGTAGCACCATTAAAATTGAAAAATCATCCTAAAATACTAACTCCTTGGCTTACCGAGGAAACACCCAACCTCAAACAAGCATGTCGGAAACTAGAGTGCAAATGGCGGACAACTAAACTTAAGGTTTTCCGTCAGGCATGGGGGGACAGCTTGATGGTGTATAAACAGGCCCTTGTCGAAGCAAAATCCAAGTATTTCTCAAAACTAATTGATCATAATAAAAACAACCCTAAACACTTATTTGATACAGTGGTAAAATTAACAAGACAGAGGACCCTTTCCAACAGCTGCCACCTCTCAGCTGATGATTTCATGAAATTCTTTTCAAATAAAATTGCACTTATTAGAAATTAAATCGGGAAATTCCTAAATCAAACTGGGCTGAACCTGTCACCGGCCGAGGCTAACACGGACGCTATTATTGATATGCATCATGTTACCCTTTCCAGTTTTATGGAAGTATCCCTTGATAGGCTCACAAAATAGTCAGTGCGACAAAATAAACTACATGCATGCTCGACCCGGTTCCAGGGAAAGTTGTCAAAGAGCTGTTTGTTATTCTCGGCCCGCAAATTTTAAACATTAGAAACTCTTCACTGTCATCTGGCACTGTGCCCTCAGCTTTTAAGACGATGGTCATCCGACCCCTACTCAAAAAAAACGATCTTGACCCCGACAATCTCTCCAACTATAGGGCGGTGATCAACCTTCCCTTTATTTCAAAGATCCTTGAGAAAATCATGGCACAAGGCCTCAATGACCACATGACCTCCAATGGCCTATTTGAATTTCTACAGTCAGGTTTCAGGGCACACCACTCCACAGAAACAGTCCTTACAAAGGTGACGAATTACTTGTTATCTATGGATGAAGATGCCTCATCAGTACTCTTATTACTTGATCTCAGTGCGGCCTTCGACACTGTTGATCACAACATATTATTGAATCGCCTTAGAACACGTATTGGTGTGACCAGGTCGACACTTGCCTGGTTGAAATCTTACCTGTTGGGCTGGACACACTATGTAGTTAAAGATAATGTGACCTCTGAATGTCACAGTGTCACTTGCGGAGTCCCGCAGGGTTCGGTTCTTGGACCTCTATTGTTTAGTATTTACATGCTGCCACTCAGTGACATCATACGCAAACAAAACATTAGCTTTCATTGTTAGGCCGACGACACTCAACGTTATGTCCCACTAAAACTAAGCGATCCACGCGACTGCTCCAACCTGGAGCAGTGCCTGGCTGACATTAAAATGTGGATGTCCCGTAATTTTCTGCTTCTAAACTCTAGTAAAATGCTAATTATTGGTCCAGCCAAACAGTCAATTATTTAAGGACACCACTCTTACATTTGATAAGAGCACCAATACCCAAAGCAGTGCAGCTAAAAATCTAGGCATTATATTTGAGCCAACCCTTTCTTTTGATAAACACATTAAGAACATTACAAAAAGTCTTCTTTCATCTTTGCAGCATCGCAAAAATACGCCCTATTCTTCCCACCCGTGACGCTGAGACCATAGTCCATGCGTTTGTCACATCTCGCCTAGATTATTATAATGTGCTACTTTCGGGTCTTCCTAGGTCCAACATTAAAAGCCTACAATTAGTACAAAATGCTGCAGCACGACTTCTGTTGCGCACACGTAGATTCGATCACATCACCCCCATTCTGGCGGAATTACATTGGCTCCCTGTACACTATAGATGTGACTTCAAGGTCTTGCTGCTTACTTATAAAATATTACATGGATTAGCACTGGCCTATCTCGTCAATTTATTCACACCTTATGTGCCACCTGCAAACCTGCGCTCGCAGCACGCTGGTCTTTTGGTGGCCCCGAGAGCTAGGAAAAAGTCAGCGGGTTATCGAGCCTTTTCTGTTTGAGCTCCACTGCTCTGGAATGCCCTACCTGTGGATATCAGGGTGGCTGCTACAGTAGATACATTCAAGACCCAACTCAAAACATATCATTATTCTTTAGCATTTAATTAACTTGACTCAAATTAACTCCATTCCTTAGTTAACTTCAGTCATATTAACTCCAATCCTTAACACTTAACTAGTACTTATCAATATATTTAACTGCCGTTCTCTCTCTCTCTCTTCCCCCCTCTCCTGCGTGGAGAGGGGGTTAGGTCATCGACTCCAGTGGGAGGCTGCTCGATGACAGACTACGCAAGGGCTGTAAAGGACATCGGAGCTAGATCGCCTGCTTGAGCCACTGCTATGGTGGTTCTGCTCCACCTTTTCACCTCAAGGCCCGAGGAAGACTCCTCATCTCCTGACGACCCCCCTTCTCCTTTGTCCCCTCCCTTCCTGACCCTGACCCCTTTCTTCCCCTTTCCCCTTCGACACCCTTCCCCCGAGAAACCCCCCATCTCTTAAAGGCTCCCCAAAGGCCCCTTAGACTCTTGACTTTTCTAGGCACACTCATACACGCACTCACACTATATTTCTAAGCTTTCTCTTTTCCCAATTTGGGGTTTTCTGAGTTTTTCCTTACCCTGGAGGGGGGTTATACCAGGGGACGTCGTCATTGAGTGCCACCTGTGGTAATGTGAAGCCCTTTGAGACCTACTGTGTGAGTAAGGACTATATAAATAAAATTTGATTGATTGATTGATTAGATTAACTTGCATTCAGCTGGAATTTATGTCAACCACAAACAGACAACTGTTGGACACCAGTCAAAATGAGGTTTATCCAACCTTGGGAATGTGCATTGATGGATTTTTGGTGTACTTTCAGAACAATGGCAACACTGACAGAAACATTGAGACATTAAACTTCTGCAATAAAGTCAAATCACCTCCGCTGTGACCTATGACAATGTGCAAAGGGAACTGGGGTTCAGTGCACTCTATTATTTGTTCCGAGCAAACCAGAGTACATTACAGTCCCTGCTGTCATTGAAGCTCGCTATTTCAAAGATCAACTGAAAAACATTTTCGAGCTCAGTGGTCTGTCACCCGGCGGATACTGTTCACTCGCAGCTGTTCTTCACCCCGAACATTTCCTACCGCATCAGCCAAGTCGTCCCAGCTGTTGAACTATCATGTGCTCAACACACTTCCTGAGGCACATGCATCACCTCACTGAAACAGAAAACTGGGACAATGACGGGTAGCGTTTACGTGAAAGCAACACCAGAAGAGTTCTCCAGATTTTCCACAGGTTTGAGGAGGTTGACATAGCAACCCTATCGGCCTCACGGGCCTCTCCGCTGACCCTGGATCAGCACAGAGTCCCTTGTGTGAGTGTACTTGGGTTGACCATGTACTGCTCACATGTCTCCTTTCCATCTGTGCTTAAATGTTTTGCAGAGCGGACAGCTTGCTCTGACTTTTTTATGACTTTTGTAAGCTATGAATCTTTCAGCGGCCATGTTAGGAGAAAAAGGTGTCGTTTTGTCGTAGACAAAGACAACTTGCACTGCGTGTTCTGTCAATAGCATCAAATCAAACCCAGCAGTACAATGTAACACCACCACACAACAACACTGACTGCGGGTTATCACGTTTCTCAAAGTAGACTTGGACACACACACACACACATGCACACATATACCCGGGAGCAGCATGGCTTAGCTTATACAACAGGTAATATTGTCCACATTGTTATTTATGTGTGTCGTGCTTGTCTCGGTCTGAGTTCATCTGCCCATTGGACCTCTGTTTATCTACAGACTGTACATGTGTGTATGTGGCATACACACACACAGCCGTAGTGTGCACAAAGCCACAATTAAGACGTCACACTGCAGTTTATAATTCATCATAACTAAATAATTAATTGTGAAAATGAACAGCGCAGCATGCAACACGTGTTTGTATGTGTGCAGCATTATTGCCCTAACATTAACAGGGCCTTAATATTCAAGGATATAACATTCTGTTTCATGACTTCTTGCCTGAGCCCATGCTATGGAACTAAAGCCTTCTATTCCAGTTCAAAATGTGTGCGTTTGCCTGTGTTTAACCTGTCAAAGCCCATGACGCCCTTTGAGACAAGTGGACTGCAGCGGTGTTATTCCCTCATCCCAAGTGGCACTACCCCTGACGTGACAGTAATTCACCACAGCAAACACTGTCCAAACATATCTGAGCTCAAGCCCATGCAACAAGAACTTCAGGACCAGGCTCTCACTTCTTTACTTATGTTTGGCTCCAGTTAATAGCTCTTGATGTTAATTGTTTCTTGTCCCCCTTGAATTCATTTTGAAAAACAGGCAAACGAATGAAATAATCACACAACAACTGCTTTTGGTTCCACAAATGTAAAAAACCTTAACACAGAAATTTATGTCATTTCTTGTACGTTTATCTTGTGGAACTTTTATTAATTAGGGTGTCACATCTGTCTTAAACCTTTTGATGCAATTTTGTTGAAATTTCATTTTATTTCTTCTACTTTTATGTTAACTTTTATTAATTAGTGTGTAATCATATATCAATTTGTTTATTCCCTGTACATTTTTAACTGATGTGAAGCACTTTGGGCAACATTTCTTGAGTGAAATGTCATGGCCAGCCCATGCCAGGGCTGGGCCACAGCCTCTCCCTCAAGTGACTTGAACTGATTGTCACCTCTTACACCTGGGCCACGCTGCTCGGCAGTGGCTGATTACTCAGTTATTTAGGAGCTGATTGCCCAGGTGACAGCGTAGCCTCATAAACGTTTTCACATCCCTCCGTGCTTCAATAACCCAGACATTTCTTTGATTCACATGGACTCTGATCTGGACTCTGGTTCTCTGTTGCCCCCTTTTGTGTTGCCTTGGACTTAGCTTTGTTTTTCATGTTAATGCGGGTGTTTCTTTTTGATTGTTTAGTTTCTCATATGCTTTCTGTGTCTTGCGTTCTTGGTGTACTTAGTGTCTGTGATTCTGTGTTGTTTGGTTGTTTGTGTGTTAAGTTATAAACTATGCTCCCCTTCAATCCCATGCATTCAAGCTTCTCCCTTTTTTCCAATCATGACAGAGAAAGGTGCAATACAATTAAAGTCTTATTATTCTCACTCACTCATTTTCTCAACCTGCTTTATTCTTTGCTGGGTCGCGGGGCTCACTGGAGCCTATCCTAAATATTCAAGCACCAAAGGTAGGGGGAAGACTGGACAATTTGCCAGTTCATCACAGGGTCATCATTCATACACATTCATACAAGGCAAGGTGGGTGAAGTGTCTTGCCCAAGGACACAACAGCACATGACCAGGACAGAGCGGGAATTGAACCGCCAACCCTTCGGTTATTCTAGGACCTTCTCTTTTATTAATATTATTATTAAAACATTGATAAGAAAATGATCTGATTCTCAACACTGCGACGTGGGAAGTAAAAATGTTTAAAGTAATAAATGTTTGGATTGAAAGACTGCGAGATAAATAAAATATTTCTCCAAAGACCAGTAGAACCTGTACCAGGTCTCTTCATTTTTGTTTTCCCAGTGTGTTTCCTTGTGTGTGTATATGTGTATGTGAATGAGTGTTAGCTGATGCTATCAGCATTTTATGACTATGCAGAACCCATTAGCCGCTGAGGATGGATCGTAGTAGGATTTTAGCTTCTACAGCCAGACGTGAATTATGCAGCCGTGCCATCCAGACATGTGGCTGTGGATCTTTTATAAATGCCTTCACAGACACAAAGGGCCAGGTTAAGACACCATTTCCTCCCACTACTCACCTCATCACAACCAACAGGAAAAAAAAGGAAAATATTAGGGAGGAGGGTACGATGTCAGAAGCTTCTAGATAAAAACCCTTACATCCATAGAGCAACGCAGCAGACGTTTCATTCTGTCCACATTACACCGACGCTCCACTTGAAGGATTTCAACTCAGACCTGAAGTGGAGTCTACCATTGCCGCGTTTTGATCCCATGTGTACCTTTTACAAGAGTCGCACTCAGGCATAAGCATAAATAGGGCGAGGGGTACCTTCTGTGCAAATCTGCAATGGATGAAGGGATCAACATGTTAAGCCCTGCAGATGGTGAACAATCAGAAACACAAGTGCTGCAAGTGGCCACTCATTTTTGGGAGCATTATACCCTGTTATTTCACTTAAAAAGTGCTCCATGTGTAACCGGTCGTTCACACACCTCGTGCATAGTCTGACCGTGTTGTAATGTGTTTCAAAGGAGGCTCGTAGACAGGTCAGGACACAGTTTCTTTTTATTCTGACGAAACGTGAACACATATAACTCAAGTCACTTTGGAACACTAATGACAACCCTACATAAATCAAATTAAACATGAAAATCATTTCCATAGGTTACAATTATTGCTACACAAATTTGGATTCACCAGTGAATGGGAAAAGAATCATTAAGAAAAGTAAAAACAAAATTCAGCTCCAACTGCCAAACACCTACCTCTCTTGTCAGAGTTTGAACAAAAGGCAGAAGCTAATTAATGGTATGAAAACAGAGAATATAATAGGGTCACATTATATAATTTCCATAGGGTACAGACTTAAATGAACAGTCCCCCCACGGACTCAGAAGCTTAACCTGTCAGGTAACAATTCAAATCAATTACAACAAAAAATAAACAGATTTTATGGAATTATAATAAACATGAATTACATGCGCACATATGCACAGTGTTGTAATTACCCTTGTTACACACAGTCAACCAGACACCATGCACGTACTGTATATAAAAGTAGGTGTGTTGGTGCACGGCTGCACAGTGAGTGCAAGTGAAACACAGTGAGAGTCAAAGGGACAGAGTGCATGCGCAGGTCTGACACCGAGTCAAGCTCCGGGCTAGGTTTACTATCTGCTGTTTACAGAGAGCTTGATCAGAGGGATTACAATTACACAGGAACGGCTTAAGACAGCTGCTTTACTCAGCGTTATCAAACCACCCACGCTTGCCATGTGCTGACACCACACAACATACACACAACAAGTGGCAAATGAAAAGCTACACCCTGCCCACTATTTGCAAGCATTCGGAGCTAGCAACAGGTGATGGTCGGTCTATTGACGATGTTCTCCTCGGATTATTGGAGCAGACAGTTTTAACAAGTGAAATGAACTGTGACTGTAAACACACGCTGTAAAATAATTTTTTAGACATTTATAGTAGACTGTCTATGACGATGTGAAGGGAAAGAGAAAAGAACTTAATTTCCTGAAAATGTCCGGCCATTCACCGAGTCTGAATATTGCAGAAAGATTGAATAATGATTTTGTTTTCTGCTTTATTGTTTTTTAGCACTTTTATTTCTTCACACTTACCTTTTTTTTTTTTTTTTTTTTTTGCAAAAGTTTTTGGACGCACTTGAGCTACGGGAGGATTCTGTTGGGTTTCTGTAAAATTACCTGGAGTCTGGTTTAGACCAGGTCTGTATGTTAAGTGTCTTCATGTAACTTCTATTATGATTTGGTGCTTCTAAATAAATAAGATTTGATTTGATCTGATTTGATATGATACAGTGACCAATTCATTTCGTTTACCGAATCAGAATCAAGTGTAAGTCTCGTCAGTCTCTTTTGAACCTGCTTTATCCTCGCTAGGGTCATGGTGGTGCTGTAGCCCATCCCTGCTACCTATGGGTGAAGGCAGCATACACCCTGGGCTTGTCATCACAGGGCCGACAAATAGAGATGGGCAACCAATAACACTCATATTCACACCTATGTGTCATTTAGAGGAACCAATTCATCTATTAGTGCATGTCTGATAGTGAAATCTACTGCACCACTGCTATATGGAACACAATGTCTCTGAATACATTTAAAAGAGATCTCAGAGTGAGAAATATCTCGCCATACACAGCAAACAGTCTTGTACTTTAACAGGTTCTCCATGACGGTAGCGCTTTTTAATGTGACACGTGAACCCATTTGCACACACACGCAGTGACACGCCTCTAAAACAGACACTGAAAGAAAGTCTGGGTTCAGTATTTCACTCAAAGACACTTCAACATGTGGACACGAGTCTGCGATCAAAACACCAACCTTCCATGTTGTGTAGAACCTGCTCTATGTACTGAGCTATAGCCGACACCAAAAGAATAAAGAAGGTATGCATCTTAGTGTTTGCTTTTTAAATTGTTTAAATCTGATCTTTTAGTCATTTCTACATCGAAGGAAATATTTAAATGTAAACCCAGTTCATTTTGTAGTCACACACAGCTCATGATACCCCATTCTAGGATATCCTGAGTTAACCCATTGAACTTTTTCAAGCAAGCTGTTTTCCTGAAGCTATGATCCTTGTTTGCTAACGTTAGGATATTTTCAGTCAGTGGCCAAAACTATAGGCATGTTCTGGTTGCATCACCGGTTGCATTGTATTCTGGGAAATCAGTGTCTGTTGCTTTTTAGTGTGATAGGACAAACACTTTAATCTTCTTTTCCTTTCGGCTCTTCCCTTCAGGGGTCGCCACAGCGACCATCTCACCCTGGCCTCTCTGACTTTATCTCCAAAACCTCTAACATGTGCTGCCCCTCTGACGTACTGGTTCCTAATCCTATCCATCCTGGTCACTCCCAAAGAGAACCTTAGTATCTTCATCTCTGCTACCTCCAGCTCTGCCTCCTGTCTTTTCCTCAGTGCCACTGTCTCTAGTCCAAAAATTATGGTTGGTCTCACCACACCTTTCCTTTCATTTGAACTGA
>JAPTHA010000002.1:9312070-9323652 GCA_029814585.1 Gymnapogon annona
GAACTCGGCTGTACTCAGCCGAACAAAACATGCCGAGTACAGCCGAGTTCCACTTCTGGGTTTTCATTCGCTCATCTTTTTTTCTTTTTACAGCCGAGCAACTGAAGCGATCCATCACGTGATCTGCGGACAATCAGGACATATCCAACTTCTTTTTTTTTTTGTGCGCCTTGTTTGAATTCTATTTTGCCTGGAAAAATGTCTAACAGTACTAGTGTGTGAAATGTACAAATGTGTGTGCCACTATCCAATTCATAAAGGAATTAATCCAAAACTACGGAGGAGGGGGGTTATACCAGGGGATGTCGTGACCAAGTGCCATCTGTGGTCATGTGAAGTCCTTTGAGACCTATTATGTGAGTAAGGGCTATATAAATAAAATTTGATTGATTGATAAAAGCGAGTGATGTCGCAGTAGCAGTGAAGGTGATTAGAAAATGTGTCTCTAGATAGATATTTTAAACATAAAGCTAATCCTGTTGAAGAAGCCTGATATCAAAGAAAGCTGGGGAAAGTACCCCATAAGAGGAATTTATCCCCGTAGTGCTGGAGGGAGACTCCTCTTCCAAACAATCACTCCTCCCTCCCTCCCTCCTCCATGCCATCAGCTGTTCACAGAAAGGTAATTTAAAAAAATACATAGGTTATATTTTAGTATATGATACTATTACTTTCATACAATTTGCTATTATTGCATTATTTCTGTTTAATGGGATGTTTAAATAAATTAATTCAGTACTCAACCAATTTGTTACTCGACCAAGCTTCTGGAACCAATTATGGTCGAGAACCGAGGTTTGACTGTATGATGTGTTGCACTGATGAAATCAATGAACCACTGGAGATAAAAAAAAATTACATTTCTACATTGCAACAAAACATTTAGAACTTCAAGAAAAGACTTTAGGTTGAAAGTTACCTTCATGTAAAATAATCAATGTCAATTAGAATCCTACATGAAGTTATAAAAAAAAAAACATATCCACCAACAGTTAAATAAAAATCCTGTCCTCTCTGTGCGTGCAGCCAGCCGTCAACCTGGATAATAAAAGGTCTATTTCATGGAACAATGAAAAAATATAAAAATACAAAAATAATAGAAAATTAATATTGTTCATACTTGGTTAATGTGATTTCTGCTCCTGAACCTTAGCATCTGTACATATGTGTCGTCACCTGCATCTTCACGCAGGATTATATACTGTCATCTGTGAGCGTTGTTTGCTTTTAATAAAATTCATGTTGGAGAACGCCTGCTCACATACTACTGTACATACATATTTGTATACATATCTGCATCCAAAGATCGACAGGACTGCACGTTTCCAATCGCACACTGGCAGATGTGGAACAGTTATGACGCTCGATCACGCAAAATAATCTGATCCCGTACCAAGTACAAAGTAGAATTAAAAGTCATTTAATCATCTCATTTTGTTTCTATTGCGCCTCGTCTACCGTAATCGTAAGACAAATCGCGCGCATGTAATTCACCAGCGGCTGACTTGACGAGGAAGAAGCGAATCGCAGCTGGCTTGACCGCAGTCTCTCTCTGCCATGTTGTTTGTTGATAGTGCTGCACGCGGGGGGGAGGGCCAGAGGACGCACCGCACTCAGTGAAATACGGAAAGCCTGAAGGGAGTCTTGGGTGAATGCAAAATGTGTGTGCGTGTTATAGGAGAGGGGAACAAAATCTAAAAAAATCGATTTTCTCAAAATACGAATTGATTTGACTTAAAAATTTGATTCATGATTCAAATAAATTTTTTTGCCCAACCCTAGTTAGAAGATCACCATAATCTTCTCATTTAAAATAACAATTTAAAAATTAACAAACTAAAATAAAATATTTTTTAATTAAATACTCATGAATTATTTTGATACGACACAGGGAACCACATCACAGGGTTCAAAGAGACGCAGGTTGCCGACACCCAGTCTAGATGAATGGTAGAACAGACGTGGGGTCATGATCTCTGTACAGAAGTTTGAAAGCATTACTCAAAAATGCTGATCGATATAAATGGATAAAGTAGTTTTCTCTGGCATGAATGAGTATTAACCCTTTCATGCTGTAACAACCCACGGATTGCAAAGTATGCTGTATATTGTCGGGTGACTCCCTCCATCTGCACAGCTGATCTGATGGTTGCTGCATACGTCATCGGGACGCAAGTGCCGGCTACCCCCCCCCATTCACTCACGGACCTATCGGGGTCGGCTGAGAAGTGCGCCGATCGCCTCTCAGCAGACCTCCCTCTTTAATGATTGGCTGTTGAATCGTGCCAGTTACGAATGTCAGAGTACCTGTCATCTTTAAATGACAGCGGTAACGGCGGTACGCCACAGTTTGTTTAACGTTGCCGAGCGGAGAGTGTCAAAGTGATCAGTAGTTTAAAACCGTTGAAAGAGTCTGATGTGGTCTGTACAGGTTTGGAGCATGCACCGAACAATCTACGATTGATCGTGTAAGTTCATTTTGATTCTCTGTTGTCTGTCGAAAATGTTGTAACTGTTTTTCTGACATCTTTTGTTTCTTGTTTTTTTTGTGTGTGTGCAGCATCTGGCTGTGGGGTTTTTTTTGCACGGGAGGAATTAAATGCGGACGGAAAAGCAATTGATTCCTGCCTAAAGAAAGCGCACTCACGGACATTGTAAATAGCTGGACCATGAACATTGTATGCATCAAAGGACGCCGTTTGGTGAAGGATAAAGACTGCATGGTTTCCTCAATACAAGAGTGAACGCCACACCAATGTGTTGTTTATTGTATTTTCTGTTTATTGATCTTTTTTTTTTATTCTGTTCAGAAGAAGACTGTTGTAAGCTGTGAGTCTGTTCTCCACAAGTCATAAAACCCCTCCTGGCCTATCGCAACAGGTGTCAACCCCCGACATCGCTGCATTTGTGAGACAAAGAACGGCGGTTGGGTTTTTAAGAGAGGCTGATGACGCAGAGAGAGGTCTTGTGCAGAGACAAGGCAATGGGGGCTGTGAGAGGACATGAGCTTATGAGCTCCTAATAAATGCATATAAGGAAAAGGCATTGACCATTTGTGGAACATCTTCATTTGCCTCCAAAATGATATGAAAAATTTCCTCGACAACAGTTAGCGAAAAAATCCTGAGGTAGGTCATTATAATTCATGCATGATGATAAGTGATGATGATAGGTTAAATATGATGAACGTGTACCACTGTTTTTCTTTGTATTGTTTTCATGTGTTGTGATGCAGCCACTACACCTATTAATATCCTTCTCTGCTGTAAATATTGTCACTTGAGTAAGCAATACAAACAACATCAGCCTTCATTCCACTTCCATCAGAAACATTGATAATATCAGTACATTTGCATTAATTAAGAACTCAGTGTGTGGTTTTTCTACTTATATAAAAAGCGTCAACTTTGGAACGACTCATGTTAATTTGACGCTTTCCTGTGTCATTGGTCTTCAGATGTTATACATGTCGGCGAGTTAGATGGGTCAGTTTGTACTAACAACTTTGCTCTTTTCTCTTTACAAAAAGGCGAGCAAAAACAAAAATGGCACATGGGAGAACTAGTAAAAAATGGCACAGACAAAGAAAGAGAGAATCAGCGAGCGTTTCCTGGTTATTTGGCTCAAGGGCCAGATGTCCTATTCAGCCCAGATGGAGCCATACTAAGAATAAATCCAACATCCTTAGTGCTTGATAATATTACAGCTTATAAACACATTAGGAGCATCGCCACCTGAAGCCACGGCTCACATCACCAGCAATGATCGAACACAATCAATGAGGGTCATTGTCGTCTCACAGCCTTTGTTTGATCTCCATGACACATGAAGACTATACACATCAGTGCTCATCAACATTACCCCCGGGCTTATAATTGTCAAACGTGATATTTGTCTATTTTTGTTACATTTTTTTAATGCTTCACGCACGGTTTCTTTGCTCATTTAAATAAACATCATTAACCCCAACTGAAAAATTACATACATTATCTACCTCATTTATTGAAACATTTTCATTTTCAGAGATACAGGCGCCAGATATAATTATTAAAAAAAAAAAAGAACAGGTGTCCTACTTTGGTGTTGCTTGTGTCTTCAGGCAGTGTGAGTTCATGGATCCATTAAATTGTTTTGCGAAGAATATGTTCTTTTTGTGTGTGTGTGTGTGTGTGTGTGTGTGTGTGTGAAGACTGTACATCACAGCCCCTATTATGTCAAAACAGTCAGTGTGAGGCTGCAAACACCAACACATACACACACTCGCCCCTGTCAGCGTGAAGCCGCTCACACCAGGTCCAGATACTGGTGCTCTCTCCACAGTCTATCAGCTTTAAATCTAATGCAGACTGGATTAGCCTTTGTCCTTCAAATGACCTGACCACAAACACTCCATTATGGCTTGAGGCAATAAAACCCAGAGGGGCTGTAGTTCAGTACATAAAACACCTCTGGTCCGGTGCAATTCCCACAACAGAACTTTTTCAGCATAACTCTGATTACAGGAGTACGTCAAAAAGCCATTAGGGTCACGTAGCCATTCTTCTTCATGTGTTTTTTTTTTTTTTCCTTACTCTGTGTAGGTTGGGCATATGTATTTACCATATGCTCATTCTCCTATCCACCAAGACGGATTAGAAATAAAGCCGGTTTCAAAGATTCATCACCTCATATGAGCTTAATGACATAGATTAATCATGCAGGTGAGTCGGACTAAATCAACAAAATAACCAGAAGTGGTTTCCTGTGACTTTTGCCGCTGTCGACCAACACTTTCAGTCCACATGGGCAAATGTTGGCTAACTGGAGATGAAGGGATTTTTCTTTCAGGCTGGAAAAATAAGTAAAAAATAAATACAAATCTGAGACAGAGACATAGACAGATAGAGGCACGGAGAGCTGTAGGAGTTTTGTTCTAAAGAGGAATGAGGAGAAGAGAAAAATGCACAGAGAAAAAGACAAGTAGACCTTGAAGACACCTTATGGAAAAGTCGTCCCTGAGCATGAAAAAAATTCAGCTTGCTTTTATACATACTCCACGGATGTTAAGTAATAGCAGGAAATATCGAATTGAAATGGAAGGAGTTCAGAATCAATAATTGCAGTTCCTGTCTCAAATCACAATCAGTATTTCATGACACGCGAACGTTAAGTAGATTATAGAAAATCAATATTAAAGCTGTAGCTCTATCATTGTGGCTCTATGTATGTTTTTCACGATTTCATTATCAAATCTGTAGTCACAAAAATGTAAATTAAATTCAAACAAAACATGAAAACATGGATTGCAATGATAAGACTTGATTATATTTCCATCTGTTTTTCATATTGGGCTTCGACAGACATGATTGATGGAGTTTTTGTCTTGACCTTGTATACCTGTCCCATGAAGGCCTGTATTGTTAATCAATAAGAAACTGGAGAACTCGGTATCACCTTCAGCGGGTAATGACATTTTTTCTTTCTTTCTGAGTTTCAGAAAGCACTGCAGCAAACTTCTAAACATATAACATATCCACGTGATTCATTCTGTCAACATCAGTATAAAACAAAATCCGGATTTTGCAGAGAGAACTGAGTTTGCTGCTAATTTAGGCTCCAGATCATAACTGTGCTTGATTTTAGGAAATAATCTGGCGTTTTGTGCATATTTCAGTGTTTCACGAAAATGTCACGTCATTCACACCTTTGGCATGAAGTGATGACTAAAAATAGCGCAGCCAAGATGCATATCCCCTGTGACGTAATTCTTTTTCTATGGTGGAATTACTCCTTTTGGGCTCGATCTGAAAGAAGCAGCCTCATCAGAGATCACAATCGGGGCATTCGTTACTCCATCCATCATCACTCTCCTCATCCTCCAAATGCCTTCAGGCCCATTCAACGCCACGACCCTTGACCTCTGCCGTGAACACATGGTGCGACACCTGGCAAGGAGCGAAACTGTGAATGTGGCACAAAAAGCAAATGTTATGATGACAGAGTCGCAAATAATCTGCGCCTTAAATAAATCCCGTTCTACTGTGAGACGACTGATCACAACCTTGAATTTGTCACGAATTGCGCCGGGACATCAGAGTTTTACAACAGGCCAGAGGGCACTGAGGTGATGAGATGGTGCCCATTAATTTTCTGACCTTGAGAAAATGCTATGTAAGCAGATACAAGATGCTAATGTAAAAAGGCAAAACATAAAGTAAAATTATCTCTAAAAACAGCCAAATATGATTTAATTTTAAAATTCTACCAGCGTGTATAATTTTCTACCAGCATGTATAATTTATTTTGGTCTGTTGGTCTGATTGATTAAATTACCTCAGTAATGTGGTGCTTGTGACCTACTCTTTAAGGCTAATTTGTTAGAGGTTAATGCCTAAACCGTGTAGTAGTGTCTCTTTAATATATATATGAGCAGATCCTAATGATTGTTTGTAAAAAAAAAAAAAAAAAGACAAAAAACAGGCCTTAAACCTGCACTAATTACCCACATTAAAGAGATCCAGGTGGATAAACAGCAACACTTGTGCATATGATGCTAACATCATCTTCAACAACATATGTCATCCCAGGAGAAAAGCAGTAATGGAAAAGAAAAAAATGCACCTTTTCAAGCCTTCAGTCTTCATCTGCATCTACGATCACACACTCTGTATTTATTCTTCACTGTCTTTTGCTGGAATGAAAAAAAAAAACAAAACACTATGACTGGTCACACTGATGGACAAAAACAAAACAAAAACCCAAGTATATTGGAGTGTGCGTTTGATATTTGTCAATTGAAGAAAGAACAGAAGCACCCTGTATTTTTTTTTAGCTCTAAAAGATTTCTTTTTTTTTTCTTTGTATTGCGATTCAAATGTGACTCTCCAGAAATAGCTCGTTGTCAGCTTCGTGCTGTTTAGCTCTCACTCATGAATAATTCAGAGGAACATTTAAAGGTGAGAATGAGCTCATCCACATACTCCTTCGTTCCTGCATCAGAAGCATTAACGGTACCAAGACGCAACACACCACACATGCTATTATCACATACTGCAGGTACTGATAACCAGACATGACACTGCAACTCAATGCCTAATCTGCCAATGTTGCATCACACACACCCATGACATCCAAAGACAGCTCTGCTCCATGCAAACATCACGTCTACACATAGGCTCCACAGTACTATATTTAGAACATACATAGGCAGGTCCATACTAGCCTACATTATGACCTAGATAGGAAAAAAAGTGGAGCAGAAAGGAGACTTAAACACTTTTCTCTGTCTGCCATTTCAATGGAAGCGTAAGGCCCGCTTTCTCTGACACGCTTAAACACTTAATGAGACCCAGTCAGAGTGCGTGGAGGAGAGACGTTAATCCCACTCCCCATGTCACCGTCATCATGACCACCTCACAGTCACACCGCCATCAGACACAGAGCACGCTCATTAAAAGTCAGACACCCAGACACATGACAACGCTGGTTAGACATTTTTGTGCGATGTGTTCAGGTGCACTTCAGGATGGAAACTATCGGAGCAGATGAACGCACAGTCCTCTAGAATAACTTATACTTTACAAGGTTAGAATGGTCTGGGTTGAGTGTAAGTGGACTGAGTAACTTGGCTTGTCTGATCTGGTCTAATCTGGGCCGGGTTGTTCTGGGTCTGTCTGTTGACTGTCCTCTGCTCAGCTCTGCCAGTCTGTACCCAGAGGGCCTGTTATTTTGGGAGCTCAGCTGAGAAGAGATGACAACATCATGGACTGCTTAAGCTGCTTACATTTCCTCAAGCACTCCCAGTGCACCCAGGGATCTACACCCTTGTGTTGCCGCTGTCACTGTTGCTCCTACGCATCAATTGCATAGGAAGAGGGCTGCATATATACACACCTGACGTAGACAACTATTGTATGTAGAAATGCGCCACAACAGTATGACTACACAACAAGGTTAAAGGGAGGCCGGTGGGTAAACCTGAGGAATGGGCACAGATCAAACAGTTTCAAGACAAGTCAGTGAGGATTGAAGTTCAGATTCCCAAAAGACTACAGAGACGAGTGGAATGTCTGACACAGCAGCGAGGTGATTCATGTTTGCACATGTTCGTGTGTAGACGGGGTGATGGGAAATCGAACAAGTCTCAAACAGGACTTTGATGAATGAGAGTCCAACTTACACCATTGAGGTTCTGGTCTGCGAGGGCATATAGTGAAGGAGTAGATTCATTGTTTGAATACAGCAGACCATTAATGCATACTGGTTTATATTTGTGCAGATTAAATGATACTCTTAGTTTAACCCTTTCATGCATAATGGTCACTACAATGGACAGGATTTTAAAGTTGTTTTCTCTCAACTGGATGAGTCTCAATGTCACAGTTGACAAAAAAAGATTCCTGAAGTAGGTTATC
The DNA here is from genome assembly GCA_029814585.1 of Gymnapogon annona. Lineage (NCBI taxonomy): Eukaryota > Metazoa > Chordata > Actinopteri > Kurtiformes > Apogonidae > Gymnapogon > Gymnapogon annona. The sequence goes on from JAPTHA010000002.1 coordinate 9,320,464, forward strand.
ATAATTCGTGCATGAAAGAGTTAAATTAATTTGGCTCATATAACCTTTGCAGTTTAACAATATGTGTTCAATTTCCTTTTCAACTTTTTAGTTTAAAGGACTAGAATCAGTTTATCCTTTTTGATAAAATAAAGAAAAATAAAAACTAAACAAAACACGTACTCTTATTTTTGCAGGATTCACTAAAGCTTAAAAATAGAATGCATATTATCATTTAAAGCTCTGTATTTTTGCGATTTTACATAGAAAATAATCTTCTAAATTGGGAAATTGCAGAATTTCATGGCATCAGCTTTCATGGCACTGCCATAACTTTTCACTGAATTAAAACTATATAGAAATACATGGAATGAAATAACATGAATGAAGACTGGAGCAAATATGCAAGTCACTAAAATGAAATGGATTTATCTTGTGTGCGATGCAAGCTAATTCGTCAATCCACAGTGAGTTAGCAAGGGTCGTGTGGGATGGACAGAGCCTGGGTCACTACTGTTTTACCTTAAAATGAATATTAATTGGCCCTAATATCCTTAATTGGCCAAATGTAATTTCTAGAATTCTATCTCTATACCAACTGCTGTAAGTTTATGAATATATGCCGTGCTTCTTCAATAGTCTATATCAGGGTTGGCCAACCAGTCACAGACTCAGAGCCACAGTTTTTACCGCGTTACTAGAAAGAGCCACATCATATACATGTGCACTCATGAACTGCCCCAAATCCCCTCACTCTCTTGCTCTCCCTCACACACAGAGACCTCTGCTCTGCCAGATTTACTGTCACTGTCACACATCAACATGATAATGACAAAAACTAACAACAAAAAAGGCCGACAATCGCATCGACCGCCCTCCGCTGGACCTCATCCTGGAGCCCCCATTTAGACTCATTTGCATATTTCCATAGACTCCGTTTATTCTTATTCGCATATTTAAATAGAGGCATGGAAAGGGTCCATCAACATATGCGATCAATTCCACGCCGATGGAGATGTACAAAAGAAATGTGCGTGGTTTTAGGCATACGAAGTGTTGCACATCTTTTTTTGTTCACACTGAGTTTTCTGGATTTAGGTTTGAGTATGAAATACACGCAAATACTCGTACATGAGGCTCCAAGTCGTTTACGTCAGCGTTCATGTTCATAGACATGAATGTGAGACCCAAAGATGTAAACCATCTCTAAAAGGGGAGATAATGTGAAGCCGGGAGTGATGAAGGAGAAGTCACTGGTGTGAAAGTATAAAGGAAATCTGAGGTCAAAGGTCAGGAAGAGAGGTGAACTTAGTACAGGAGCATTTACTTTTAAACTTCAGCCACCCTTAAGTTTAACAGTGACACATGACAATATAGAAACTTCCATCCATCTTCTGAACCCACTTTATCCTCACCAGGACTGTGGGGATGGAGCCTAACCCATATTAAAGGCAAGGGCAGGAAGAGTCACCTGTTCATCACAGAGACAAACAACACTCTCACATTCGCACTTATGGGTAATTTAGATGATCAAATTATCAGTGCATGTCTTTAAATGGTGGGAGGAGCCACAGAACCTGGAGAGAATCCTCACAGACACTGGGAGAGCATAAAGTCCACACAGAAAGGTCCCATCATCGACCAAGGAGACGCATTTCTTTCATTTTCTGTATTACCTCAGTTTTGTTTTTGAAGTCCTGAAATAGGTGCTCTGATATTTTCGTGAAACCATCTTGTTACTGTTGGCATATTTGTGTTTATCATTTCTGCACATTTTGACTTTATTTCTGCAACGGGTTGCAACAAAACTAGCGGCAGTAGTGGAGTTTGGAGATGCACTCCACTTCTTAAATTTATCTTTGCTCCTCTAATTTCTCCAGAAGTACTGTAATCGCACTTTTTCTATCACTCCATTTTCTGTCACTCCACTGGGAGTGACAGAAAAAGTCACTCCCAGACATTTCCAGACATTTTACTCTGGAAATGTCTTTCTAAATGTCTGGAAATGTCTTTTTGTTATTTGATAACTTCTTCTTTGAATCCATCAGCTATCTTTGGCTTTCTCCCTTTGGATCCATGGTACATGACACACCCGCCGGTTTGTTTACAACAGCCACATGCACCAAGGAGCCACTAGGTGGGTGCTAAACAGCCACATGCGGCTAGTCTAGAGCAGGGTGCAGACCCCTGCTCTAGACTATAGGAGGAGACCACGGAGAACACACAACCTCCACACAGAGTGAACTTCATCGTCACACCCGTGTTGACGATTTCCATTGTTCTACTGTTTTGTCTGTTCAGTTGATGGGGGCGCTGCAGGGTTTCTGTGGAGGCTCTCCCATTTACAAACTGGTGTTGATGGGGGTATACTGTGGATGTGTCACTAGATAACATCAAATTGGATGCTGGGAAGAAGTCGGAGAGAGCCTCCACATAAACTCTGAGAAAAGCCCACAGCGGTTTGCATTGGAAATCAAACCCAGGACCTTCTCTCTGCGAGGCCATAGCCCTATACACTGTACCGCCGCGCCACCCTTTGATTAGTTGCTTTCAAAATGAAGGAAAGGGGGAAAAAGAGGGGAGGGGGAACCCAGCTGTGATATTGAGCACCAAAGGAAGCTCTGCCCGTATCCCACATCCCTGAGATGATAAAGTGGCGTGCAGAAATGAGTCTAACTTGAGAAGAGTTAAATTTGAAGGGAGACAGTGAGATCAGTTGTAGGTTATCTGTGCAGACGCAGACCGCTGCCGGCTCAGACAGCATCCTACAGCACCACACACTTCAAAGTACCAGACACGGAGACAAGCCGGAGCAGACAGAGAGAAAATCTCCATCAGAAAGACAGGTCTGTGCATAGAACATGCAGTAAGGCCTGTGCTGCTTTCACAGAAGCATAATCTCATATGGCAGTGAGTACAGGCAGCATTTAACCCTGTCATACACGGATTATGATAACCTACTTCAGGATTTAAAAGTGACTGTAACATCAAGACTCATTAATATAAGAGAAAACAACTTCAAAAGTGATCAGTATGCATGAAAGGGTTAATGTGCTTACTAACATTTACGCAGTATTATCCCTTAACTAACAGTAGAATAGCTTTCGGGGTAATGACTCAAGAGGTTCTACATTGGACAGCTATTTTGAAGTTGTATTGTCTTATATGAATTCATTTTAATGTCTCAGTTCACAAAAAAAAATATATATA
>JAPTHA010000002.1:9331326-9348069 GCA_029814585.1 Gymnapogon annona
TGTTTTTCAGTGTGTGCATGTGTTCATTTCAAGCCTGTTAGAGCAAAGACAAAAATTTTTCCCACTCTTTTATCTGTCACCCAAAATTGCTCAAAAAAGAACAGAAAACAAAAAGATGATTGAATAAAAACTACTCGTGACCACGAAACATACAAAACACGCACATTCCCCCACAGCTTATTAGGTTTAGTCAGATTAATCTTTCTCTGCACTTGTAAACCATAGATCATTCAAATTTGCACATAGCAAACTAGCAGTCTTTCTTATTCATTTGTGTTTGTAATGTGCTATTAGTGCCTGATTACCGGTAGCTCATTACATGTTAATTCACACTGTTCTGACTTCAAATTCTCAGTTAAATGGCACTAATTTGCTTGTATTATAAGAGAAATTAATTGGTAGTGATGCTGATAAACACTTACAATAGAACACAGTTCAGCTTCAACTGAAAAAAATATTTAGCCATTTGTTATTATATAAATTGTATACAACATTAGGACTCAACAAATAAAAAATGAGACAAGTTCATTAAATGAGTCATTAAAATACTCTACAACTATGGTGTTTAAGGTAACCAACACATTTCTGTGACCACTACAGGGACAGGTGAGCCACTGGGAGAAATAACGAGAAAAAAAAATCTAAAAACTTTTTGACACAAAAACTGAGAAGCACTGCCATTGTTTCCACCACTGGACAGTTTTAAATTAAATGAATGGAGTTTGATGCTGAAATGACAGTGTTTCTCCTACATGAATGGGCTTGATGAAGGTTTAAAGTTATTATGTGACGCTATCATCTTTGTTAAGTGTCTGTCGAGCCATAGTTCAGAAAAACTGTGAAGGTCTAGCTTTGTTTGGATGATTCCAAACAGATATTTAGTCGCAGCTAATGACAACTGCAAATGGAGGTGATTTGTGGTTTCGCTATGTCTGTCTCCCGTCTAAAACCAGAGCTAATCTAACAGCGTAAAGGTAACACGGCAATCATGTAAACTATCAGCTGATGCAGCAGATGAAGATTATGAGACACACTGTTTATGACACTGTCAAAATAAACAGCTGTGAGTTATTTGAAAAAAACTTGATCAAATACTGTTCTATAAAACAGATATGTGTAAACAAACTTTACACTTTATTCAGTGAGTGACACTGCCTGGGGACAGATTACACTGATTCAGTGGTAGTTCTGGTCGCTCTATGTTCTGGTATGTGTTTCCCCAGTAATGTTGGAAGTTTGGATTATAAATATTACATTAAACCCATTGTAACTTATATATGCATTTATAAGTACTTATTTTCTATTGGCTTATATCATACAGATCCTTCTCATGTGTACAGATTTGTTTGTGGCTTCTTATACCTTTACTGAAATGTTGTTCTTCAAAAACACAACAAAAATAGCTTGAATCTAATATGTTTTTTTTTATTTTACTTCTTTAACAAAGCCATTTATTTTAAGCTCATTTACTAATAAAATAGTAAATAATAAATAAATAATTGCACTTTAATAAGTGCATTAGCATAAAGTAAATGCACTTTATATATGAACTTTGAGTACTGACACCTTTTCAAGGGTTTTATAATGTAAAGTAATGCAGTTGGTATTATGTTAATGAAAAACCTGCTGAGCCAGTAGCCTGTCGCAGCGATTAGCAGGTTGGTTTAGATTCCAGCGTAGGTCAGGTGACTTCAGCAGTGGGGTTAGTGGCTATCGCAGAATAGGCAGCATGGTTAGCCTGCAGGGGAAAAGGAACCCAGATACTTCCAAGTGTGTCTGTGTGTGTTGTTGGTGCATTAATGGGTGGGTGTCTGTGAGCAAGAGCCAAGGCGGGATGGAGACCCGGAGCCAAAGACAAGGGACCGATAGAGCAGCTCACAATAAAACTGAGCAGCCATCTGTCCAGGCCCCACAAACACACTGCACACACACACACACACACACACACACACATACACACATACGCACACTGATAGTATACAAAATCCCTTAATATATTTAACTGATGGACAAAGAATGTGCTTTTGTACAGTTGCATGTGCTGCGCATCATACTGTATCATGTCCTCATCTGAAAATAAGCAGCTCCTTGGAATTTATTCACGTGATAATGACTAATAGATTAGATATTCCTTTATTTGTGCCACCATGTTAAACACACTTTGTAGTCCACTAATGAATTAAGTCATTTGTTTTGTTTATGCAGTACAACCAGTTCCATTTCTGCCAAAATTAGACATTGTGCATTGCTGGGGGAGGAGTGGGTAGCACTGTGCTTCTCTACATTGTGATCTAAAACTACTAGCGGATCTTTTTTTACAAGTTGAGATGAGAAATACACAAGGCATAAAGTTTAATGACCTGGCTGTGAAAAGAAATAGCCTCGCAAGTTCTTTTTTTAATGGGTGTGATGACTAATTCTGGAGTGCGTGTGAGGACTGCCTCCACACGGCGTTAACAACACATTCTGCTCATCCTACCAACAGTGCCTAACAAGTTCGGGTTCCCTAAACTTACACACATACAGCGCTATTTAAAACACACTTCTCCAAATCATTTAGTAGGTTGACAGTGTTAAATCAGGCTAAACCTAACAGAATATTAAAAATAAAGTCAAATCAGTGATGTTCATTTTATGGTCAGTGTGTCATGAGCCATGTATCGAGATATTCTTGTTATAAAGAAAATAACATTTGCCTGGGTTAAGACCTCTATTAATCAATAATGTATGAATACAAGCAGATTTACAATCTCAGACAGAACTAATCGAGTAGGTTTACAGAGGGAAGGAAATACAAAGAACATCTAGAGTGGATGATGAGTTGTTCATCTGGATGGAGTCCTACCTGTGTAGACTTGCTGCTACTTTGTAATGGAAAAAAAAAACAATCAATCATTTGGAGAGAATCACAAGTACCTACGTGACTTTTGACAAACCTCAGTGAACTTTTTTGCTAGTTCTGTTTCTGTTCAAATTGTATACACACGTAGGTATTTTTATACATGTATACGTGTCTATTTGTATACATTGTATATATAGGTAGGTATTTGTACCAATAGTCTAAAATTATACACACTTCACTGAAAAGAGCAACATTTTCTAGCAAGTGGACTTCCTACGCGTGCACGTAACCCTTCCATAAATTTAAGGAAAAATGTTGGAACCGAGACCAACGTGCACGCTTGTGGTGACATAATCATATACTACAATTATGTGCAAATCTGCCGGAGTGCATGTGAGTAACTGCAGATGGTGACGTTTCATACATAATGCATGTTCAAGTGTGAAAGTTATATTTCAAGTACATGACATGGAATGTGGGTAGGATTCCACATTAGACAGCGATTTTGTAGTTTTTATAGAAAGAAGACAGTAAATCCAAAGAAGACAATAAATCTTTTTTTTTCCTGTTTAGTGCTGGTGATGCCCTGAATTTGCAAGAGAGTAGATTTATATCAGGTTTAAGGAGAGAGTTGTTTACATCGTCCATGACAGGGGTGCATGTATTAGCGGTGAAACTGTCATTTCGTTGCTGATGAATGAAACAGAAGTTTGTAAAGTGCAGTACTTGAAAATGGTCATGGTAATTGTATTTGTGAACTGATATATACCCTTGTCTGATGGTTCTACCAGTGTAAAACATAGTCAGTGCTTGATAATCACAAATCTATTGCAGTGTGTTATGGCTGCATTGGTTCAAATACATAGACCGCACTCGCTGTGCAACAATCAAGAAAATATCTCCTAAAAAAAATAAGTGGGATATAAACAAACACCAGATGTCTTCCATGCTGGTCTGCAGAGTACATACACGTACAGAGTTCAGCAGAATCCAGAGATGCAACACAAGGGAACAATTGCGAGCACATGACCACGGAGCATCACATGGAAATGAGAAGTATCTCTTGGCTACATGTCCGGGTGTTGTCTATTTCCTTTCGTGTCAGATGTGCTCTAAAGGTTGCCGTGATACAAAGGTCTTTGTACTATGAATAGCACATGCTTCTGAAGAAAACAGAAATCAAGACAGGGTTTGGCACTGGGGAGAAAAGCGTCCGCTTGACTATACAGAAAGAGAGAGAGAATAAATGTCAGCTAAACTACTTGCAACACCACAACTGAGTTTAAGAAGGCCTTTATATGTGGACCCGGTGTAATATAGCTCAGCTCTGCTCTTGAAAAGACACGCAGCAACTGCCGAAGAGTCGAATGAAGTGAACAGCTTAAATAACTCTCTCAGGTTTTAGTCAAAGAGCCGCAGTGAGTGAATGTATAGAGGCATTTTAACATGTTCTAAGTTTCTGCTGTAACCTTTAAGCAAAGCTGGAGCGTTTTGTGGTTACTGCCATGCAACCTTTTCATCTCCTCTACAGCACTGTTCATCTCCTTTATGGTGTCCAGTCCTACTGTTAGATCACTGACTGCCATCTCTGGCTCCATCTCACATTCACTCTCTCTTTCTCTCTATCTCCCTCCCTCTCTCTCTTGCTCTCTCTCATTCTTCCCTTGATCTCTTTATCTTTGTCTCTCTCTCCACTGTAGTGAAGGCAGAGACTTGTCTCTTCTAATTACATTTAAAATGATCCGATCATTCACCAGTGGAAATCTCTGATGACATCTGACAACACCAAAACATTTTCTGTCAGGTAGGACACAAACTCACACTGCAGTCTCACTAAAGGTCCACCAATCTGGTGTTGACTTATAGGAACTGAAGCGCAAAAGTTCCACCTTTTTTTTCCAATGTGCTGTTTGACGTATGCTGAGGAGGTTATGTGATCGTTCTTATGTGTCTGTCCTACTGTGTCTATCAGTGCGAAATCACCAAAAGTACAGCACATGAATGGAACTCACTGAAGCTGAGGGACCTGGATCAAAGGCGAATTTTGAGCCTTTTCAGCATAAACAGCCACAGCATGAATAATATTTCACATAACAGTGAGTGAATATCTCATAACAGTGAGTTTCAACAAGAACTGAAAGCTACTAATGTATTATAGTCTATTTTATTTCAATTGTATTCAATTATAGTCATGTTCAATTCCCTTCAAGATCATTTTACAAGCAAAGAAAGTCACGTAAACACTTGAATAAAGTTGTTTAACACTAAACCACATAAGAACCTCAACAAAAAATAAATACAATTATTTATGTCTCCATTACATTACAAAAATTATTATTGTCATCCAGCTTTGCGTCTCGTTTTGTCACAATTTCTCCATGTGTTGCTTTGATGTAATCGTACGCTGAGGAGAGATGCACACATACTAATTTCATGCTGACAGCAGCATCAATAAAACAGAAAGCCATGCTGTTGGAGGATTATTGGAGGAACCGGTGATTTTTTCGTGGCTCCAAAGCTTCAAAAATTGAAGCTTGGGGGGTTTTTTTCCCTTATTTTTTTGGGGCAGATTTTTTCTACGTAGTAAAAAAATGTTGTGCTTGGTTGGCAAAAAGGAAAAATAAAACAATGATACATGTTGAGTTGAAGTAACCAAGCTTGGATGTGTTTGTACAAGCTACACGATCTGCCCACCACAACACACAGATCTACACCAATGACATAATTGTTCTATATGATATGTTGTATAATCAAGCACCTGATTTTAAAAATACAAACAACGCAATAACACGCTCACACAGCGAAAACGCACACCATCAAAACAAGCCTCTCAGTCCTCCGCACTCCTCCCCCCTACCAGAGGACCACTCATTTACTGTTGCCTTCCCACCCGTTATTTCATAATCAAGTGTGTCTGTCCGTGTGACGGTCTCCCGGTGGCCCACAGTGTATGGTCCTGCGCACACGTGCAACAACCGATTGTGGTACTGTGACTCTCGGCACAACGAGAGCGCATGGATGCGAGTAGTATCCACCCCCCCATGACTGAAGACTGAGCTTATTGGGTCTTTGTTGCCGTGGCAGCGTCTCATTATGTAAATGATGTCTCCCTCATAAGAAGGAGGCAGGAGCAGCCATGATGTTCACTGCTCCAGACTGTGTAAAATTGGCTTCAGGGACCAGTGAAGGATCGTTGCTATATTTAGCATTCATCTTAACAATGTCTTTCCTTCCCATTCTTTCTTGCATTCTTAAAACAGAGAGCCCACTCACATTTAACACTGGCTTCATCTTTTTTTTTTTTCTCAGAGTGAGAACTAAAATATTATGGTAATCAACACACAAAGCCACGTGCCAACCATCCACTTGAGAGGTACACACTACTATACATTACTTTACAGTTTCAAATACAGTAGTTTCAACTGTCTGCCTTCTATTTAATTCTTCTTTTATCCTATAGTCCCCATTGAATATTTCACTCTGAAAGTGCTACCATCCCAGGGTAAAGAAATTAACTTTGACTAAAGACTGAGACAAAAGTGTTTCTATACTATAAGACTATTGTTTCTTATTCCAGATCAAATGAAGTTTGAGTCCCTGACTCATTTTAAACATAATCCAAAGTCAGTGCGTGAATGGATGATAACATTGTATATCATGCAAAGAGGACGTCACATATGATACATGAAGAAAGAGTGGCTTTTATGTGTGAATTAATAGATCCAAGACATTGAACGGCTTAAATATAGACAAGTTTTCGATAAGAAAACACAAACAAACAAAATAGTTTTATTGAAATTGTGTGTGAATCCCTGACCAGAAATTTGACAAAACTTAAAAAAAACACTAAAAGTATAACAAAATATAGTATGTGGTATATATTTAATGATTTTACAAATTATTCTATTCTACAAAAAGTAAGACTGAAAGGGAAAAGACTAAATAAATACAAATGATCATCATCTTATCTGGTATTTTTCTGTAGCAGTCTGATATTTTCTTATACAAAGATGTTCAAAACTCTGAGAGAAGCACTGATTGATTGAGAGAAAATTAATGGTTTTCAGTTTTCTTTGCACCTTCACATAGCGATGGTGGTGAAACTAAAATGTATCTATTTTTACAAAGATGTGAACTCATGCAGGGCACAGAGTACGTACAGTATATAACTTCAGGAATGTTTTGGGTCAGTATATAATTGTTCCTAATGGACTCTGCATTATTTCTGATCTGAGACATTCCAGCATTTACTTTGACTGGTATATCCTTCCTCTCATATAAGACACCTCCCAGCTCAAATACACCTGCATTGTTTCCTCTTTCCTTCCTTCAGCCATATCTCCTTCCTCATAGCAGCTGCTTGAAGTGAGTGTCCGAGGGATCAATTTGGTCAATAGTATGAAGCTCTGGAGTGCACGGCCGCTGGGTGAAGGTAAAGGGGTCATGCTATACTTTCATTAATGAGCAGGGACTGAAATAGCTTACTCTGTCTCATGGTTCCAACTCCTTCCATAAGACAACTACATCCTCTCATGCACCCGAGTCAATAGTTGGGTTATGTAGCGGCAGTATACCCTGTGACTTATGAAGATCACTTTTATGCCATTATTTGGAATACAATTGGAAGTTAAACCTGCAAGCGGTATGTCGGAGGTTTTATCTATGGCTGCCTAGTGGCATTAAAATAGAATTGAACAATACATCTCATCCAGAAGAGCTGATAATGAATACGTTTCCTCCATAGAGTAGCATAGGGCAAAAGTGCACCACTATGCGAAAGGAGAGCCATTAAAACAGAGCAAGGCGCGTCCAGTTCATATAAAATATGCCTGACAAATGACTGGCTCCACATTAGGAAAGATATATATGTTGCATTCTAGATACCCTTTAATGGCTCCCTATGAAATACTTTATGATGTTCCTGGGTTTTGTTGTGCTTTTTTCCCCTTTCATATATACAAGGGAGTGGGCAGTTTTTCCTCCTCATTATCTGCAAGATGAAAATAAAAATACAGTTTTCGGCTCACGGCTGCAGTTTATAGATAAATTCAACCACCACAATTATTCTGAACCACCAGTAGACCATTTAAATCCAGTTAGGCCATTATAGTAATGTAAACCGCTACATCATAAAACCCTAACCTGCTCTGTCCTCTGTATCCTGTCAGTGGATATCATTGATAGAATTTTCTCGCCACTGTTTTGACAGTGCCACCTCATAGCACAAGGGCATCCTGTGAGCTCTGTCGGTCAGAGCAAAAAACAATAGATAAAAAATGGGTCAGGCATGTTTATCTGCCCTGGAGATCAATCAGGTCAGCTCGGAGTTTATGAACAGGAAGTACCGACCAGGTGCAACACGGGCACATTCAGAGGTTATGCCTGGCTCAGAACTTTCTGTGAAATGAGCCACTGGACTGGAGAAGAGCACAAATTGGGCAATGTCGTTGACTTCTCCTCCGCATGTGGACTGAGGAAGCTCTAGACAGTCAGGTATCTTTCTGGAGAATGAGTGCCTTGTTCATAATTATGACTAAGAATATCTGATTTATATTCTACTCAAGCCAGACAAACATCACCTTGTTGGGAAAAGGTAATGTTAGACGCTACCTGTAGGAGGCTGTATATCCAGGTGACTGGTGATATGAAAATTTTAATGTAAGGCAATTTTAGTGTTCTCTACAAGAGTGTTGTAACCTTGTTTAAGACTGTGAACCACATGTCACAAACCCTTATCTATCTCCCATTGTTTGCACTCCCTGCCCCCCACAAATTCCTATCATCCCATATGTCTCCTTTGATCACCTAAGACAAAGGAACTGAGGGCTTTAAAAGGCCCTGAGAACTCTGTCTAGGTGTGCACTCATACAGACTACATGACACTCTGTGCCTTTGGAACTCCAAATAAGTAAATATACTGAAAAGGCATTGACCATTTATGGATCATCTTCATTTGCCTCCAAAAGACAAAAATTTCCATGGCACTCAGGTCCCAGTGACATCTCCCCTGTAATAATGACACACATGGCAACATCCCAGCTTGGATTTATCTACTATTCCTCCTTGGCTTGGAGACACCATATCTAGAGATATGACAACCTCTGAGCCCGGAGGCGCCAGGACAGCTGATGGTGCCTGGGATAACTGAAACAGCATGTGATGACAGACCCTGGACCAGTAGGACAAGGGTAAATCTTTTACATCACAATGTTTAGAGATGTAAGTACTCTATGGGTGTATCAGGTGTTAACCCTATAAAGACCTGAGCTCTGTTGCTGTTTGTGAGTAAACTGCTGTAGCTTCTTGCTTATAGATATTTGACTCATTGCTCCTTTTAGTTTCAGAATACAGTGACTCTGCCTCATCACTCAGAAATTTCCCAATAGCCTCCACCATCATCAGTACTGGACCTGTCGACCAGTCAGAGAGACGCCTTCAACCCTGCACTGTTCCAGCTTGGAGCTCCTGTTTATTACCACAGCTCCGGTCTCATCACTTCTCTTTCTTACCTCGCCTTAATCCCCTTTATAATTTTCACCAACGTTAATTAGTCCATGTCCACTATTAATCCTAACTATCGTTTAGAATATAGAATCCATCAGGCCATAAAACCGTTGCACTATACAGGGTTTAAAGGGTTTCACTTTGCTCTGAAATATTCCACCAGTGACACTGTGATCACAAAACATCCCTCTATTTAAACTTTTAACTCCCGTGAGGGTCCGGCACAGGTTGCTTTCAGTGATTCCAGCGTAGTGTGTAGTATATATCCTTCTGTGCCCTTTTTTTTCCTCTCAAAAATCTCTGCCTGCTCAACACACAGTCTTTTCTTGTAGTATTTATAATGCAGACTTGCATTAAAATCCGATGCCGCGTGAAGGATTTTCTATATCTACAGTTTGAACTGTACACGCTTTTGTGGGAATGCGCACTCCAGTTGTTGAGACCTTAGCGGCGCCTTTATACTGTATGCTTAATGATAAATGAAGGCAGATATCTCTGGTGTTCATCCCCCGCAGATTTGTACGAGGCACTTATTGCACACAATGTGAAACTGAGCTCAGGGTGGTGTGAGCTTACAGTCACATGAGTCAGTGCCGCCACATGCTCAGCTGAACAGATGAACTCCGCCGTGACGATCCACAGCAATCCTATTAAGAGGGAGAGGATTGTCACACACCTGGAAAAAGGTATAATTACATCAGGATAAACGCAGCCTATTTGCCTCATTTAGTTTAATCATAATGTTCATTTATGAAAGTAAAAAAAAAAAAGAAAAAAAGCTGAACAGTGCCATAAGAGTGTGCTTTGCTCAAATAAAGAAACATGAGCTTCTTCTGTTAGCTGTTAATAAGATACTGTAATCTTTTTTATTGCCTCATTCCATCAAAGCTTTGAGCCAAAACGAAGGCTGATAACCTCCATCTAGTTTCTGTGTGTTTTCATTCTTAGCACAGGTTCACTAAGGCCCTTGCAGTATGACAGTAAATCCTTACTCTTTGTTTTTTTAAATTTAGTTTTAAACTTAAATTGTCATACAAACAATCCAAACATATGAATCCTCATCTTCACCATACATACATCTAAAAAACAGCACTTAATACAGAAATAACTTAATAAAAATGAATTATAAAAGGGGGGGGGGGGGGTCAGTGAAATCATAAAAACCTAAGTTAAAAGTAGAAGTACGTAAGAACAAAGAATGACTCTATTTCACATCATTTAAAATTTGTAACAAAAAAGCCCAATCCCTCCACTCTCAAGATTGCGCCAGTATTGTGGCCCAGTAGAGACAGGTTCTTTACTGCTATGAGCACAGTTTGACACACATAAACACAATTACATGGGATTCTTTTTGAATGGGATTAACGACTGTCTCAATGAATTCATTTCTGAAAGTAAAATTGCAGTAATCCAAAATCCTCAAGTAATCCCACACCTATTGGCCTGTTCCTCATGTGTACCATTATTCTGATGAAAGATTTCAGGTGTACAAATTAGGTTGTTATCCTCAGCCACGTTGAACGCTATCAGAACAGACAGAAACCTGCAGCGGTACTGACACCTATGAGTATAGTGACATTTATTTATGTCAGTAAAATGTATACTCAGGGGCACCAATAAAGGGCGGGTGGGGATGGGACTTGCCAAATCCATGGGGCCTAGAATTCCCGGGGGAAGGACCAATGAGCACTGAAGTGGGCCCAGTGCATAGAAGCTACAAATTGTGAAATATCACTGTGAGCTCTGATGTATAACTGAAGTCCCGTGAAGAGCCCGAACATCACAGATGCCAAATTTAGTACATGATAGAGGGGCAACATACAACAATGAATAATCTATAAATCAATGCGAAATTTATGTTTGTTGCCGTGTTTATATGACTTCTCATGACAATAAATAAACAAAAACATTGCAAAACCAACCTTATTGATCATGGACTTCTAATTTTTTTTTACATTTAGTAAATATGGGCAAAGTTTTGGACTTAAACTTCCTTTAATTGTCATCACACAGACACATACAATGAATCTGGCAATGAAATGTCATAGATTGGCAACTGATAACACAAAATAAATAAATATGGAGGAGACAAAAGTGCACAATTACTGAAGTAAATCCAAAGCCATGAGTGGCTGCAGTGCAAAGGTGCCAAGGTAACAACACATACATTCAATATAAATAATAAATAAATAAGAATGACAGCGCAATATTGCACAACAATGTAAACAGTACTGGAAACAGCACATATGGAAAAGCCACTACTGACATTTTCTTAGCAAAGTCCTTCGTTCCATGTGTGACAATATTTACAGAGTAAAGGACAGAGAAAAGGTAATGTCTGTCTAGGCCTGCAACATTAAAGATGCAATAAATATGAAAACATACACCCAGCTGCGTGTGGGCATGAAACCAGGGTTCAGTTTTACTGGTTCTGTTGTCTGGCAAATTACAACCAGAGGCTGGTACGCTGGAGCAGACACTAATGAGCTTGGAGCTTTGTGGATTAGCATCTCCCAGTTGACAAATGCATCAAAACAGTCAGGTGTTTAGAGGTTGCAGGGGCAGAACACTCCTGACAGCAATGGTGCAAAAATGAGTATGCGTTACATTTTAATGGAATAATGATTTATGTGGTTCGTACAAGAGGACATTCATTATCATATACCACTAGCTATTATACTGCAATTAAACACAGCTTTAACTGCAATACCAACACTTCCCCGGTGTTCTGAGATCAGTGACAGTAACACAACAGAGCACAGAACCACACAACTGTCCTCAAAGTAACAAACTGTACAGAAACCCGAGAGGAGACCAACACCAGGAACGCACCAATCACAGGGCGTCAGTGTCACTCAGAGACCTAAGCTGACAGGGGAAGTGAAGAGATTCTCAACAATCCCAAACACAGATCAGTGGGTAAGTCAGTAAGGCAGAGTGGCAGATCTCTGATGTGAGGCGAGTCCATTTCCTCCAGGCGCTGTGGCCGGATCTGCGTCAGTAGCAGGAGAAGATCTGACAAGGGACGACTCCACCACCCTGACACCACAAACACTCCCAGTCCAACATGTCATCGCAAACCCCAGTGTGTATGGGACTTTTTTAAACACTTGATTTCATTGGATAATGTAAAAAAAAGTCCAGAGTCTTGTACTTTAATTATGCAAAGTAGAGTAGTAATACTTCTGTAAAGATATATACAACATACATGTCATTGAAAAATTACTTCAATTCACATTATTCCTTATTAACATGAAGACATAGGGGAGGTTGTGACTATTTTTTGATAATTAATTGAATCTACACATACCATATGCCCTGACAGATTTTGAACATTTTTCCCTCCTCCACAATATATTAGTGTTCATTCCACACTTAACAGAGAAAGACCAAGATACAGGCCTCCAGTCTTAACCAATAACCATCTACTGACAGAGGATTTCAGAACATTTCATTTTTGTGCCAAGTGATGGTCCAAAACAATTTCAGGTTGTACATCACAGCCACTAAGAAGGATAGAAAATGGAAAAAAGGCAGAACTGAATTTTGTATTAGTATCGGAGAGAAAATGGTTTGAAGCTGACCCTATCAAATAGCAGAAAATCCTGTGAGCTCGATGGGTTCAAGATTTATTTGAAATCATTTTCCAAACTCTGGGATTAGAATTTGAGGACCCCCCAACAATCTGCTGGCCTACCAGTTGAGCTCACACACCAATGTGACTGCGAGAGAATCTGCACAGCATGTAATAGCTCTATTTGTTGTTCTATTTAGAGCTGGAACCTGCCCGAACATGCACTCTGTGAATGTCAGTACATGGACGGAGGGACACATGCATAGAGAGAGTGGCCGACGGAACCGACTATACCAGTGTACTAGTAGTTCACCAAAGCAGTATTACAAGTACATTACATTTTTCCAGAGTTAGAACTATATTTTGTAAAACTACAGCCAGAAAATTAGTTTTAGCAACCACTTTTTACTGTTAACGTTAAATTGAGAATGTACATTTCATATACGAAATAAAATATGGCCATGGTTGGGGCAGCGCATCGCTGGCGGGAGGCTTGTCTCCGGTGGGCCAGCCAATCAGAGACAGCGTTGGCTGTGCTGTCATGTGACAGTCACACCTTCAGCAATTCAGGATAAAAGAAAAAGGGAGTGACTCGTTCAATGATGAAATACAATTTCTATTAACCCTAACCCCCCCACTCTCACACACACACACACACACTGATGACCGACTGGTACTGCTCTGAGCTTCAAACAGAGTTTTACTGTGCCAACATTCATTCTCTGCAATATTGCAAAACTTATAGCACATCAGTACTTTTAATGTTTCCATTGCTACAGATTTCTTATATAAAGGCAGGTAGTGAAAAATCAGCAGTGTGTCATAATTTTCTTCAATGCTGTAGCAAAGATAAGTGTGTAAAAAAATAAAGTGATCTCACTTTTACAACCTTTTACTGAGGGAACCTTTACTGGGGGAATTTAACAGGGACAGGGACTTCATCTGATAGGTTGAATGTTTGTATACAAAGGATTCCCTACAGCTATGTAGCGTATTTGATATGATACTGTAATACATGAGCAACAGTTAAATGGTGTCATATTCCTCCTCCTGTACTAAGTGAAGCTCAGCCAGAGATTGGATTGAAAGTTTTAATGACACTGTAGATGCTGCATGGCTTTGTCGATGAAATTGGAGCAGGTGCTGTGCGGTGGAGGACAGAGCTGCCTACATTGTGATTAATGAAACTGCTCTAAACTCCCCTCTTGGTATCTATTGATTCGGTTCTGTGGCTGGCCTCATGCTGATTTAATCTGTCTACAAATATGCAAGAGTTATGCTCGCTGCTGCACTCAGACCTGCAATCGGAGATAGACATGAATCCACTGGCTGACATTCATAACCTCAGGGAGGAGTCTATCAATGCACTCTGCTGAAATAAATTCTGAACGAGGGAAATAAATGTAGGGAAAATTCCCAGCCAGACTAAATGCAGAATTTGAAATATATGTGCAGAAATATGTGCAATAAAACAGCATGTAGGATCCTTATGCTTTGAACATACAATGTCCTAAAGGACGTATCACCATATGTTGATATGTTCGTCATATGGTGTTACTATCAAGAAGTTGGTTTAAATGAACAAATCTGCATCGTTAACATACAACACATTGAGGTTGTCCTCTTACTGTTAATACCTCAGCTCTGGAAAAGTTGTGGGATAGTATCCTCACAACTTGGATGACAATGTGTCAACCACGTTGACGCATCGGTCTGTCCGCACAACTTAGCTTCACAAGGACAGGGGGACACTAACACAAAGTGATTCACCAGTGCCTGTATCCAAGCCCTGTTGTACACCCTTCCTTCTACCCCACAACATGCCAATGTGCATACTTTCTGTTTACACATGTAATGTCACAGGATGAACCACAGCCCGAGTGAGCACTGCCAAAAAATAGTACACACCTGTCGTCACTATCACAAAGAAACAAGAAACCATCCAGTTAATTTAGGGTTATAGTCTTCAGATATTTATAACTGATACAGATTTAACCCTTTCATGGATGAATTATGATTACCTACTTCAGAATTTGCTGTCCATTTTGACATTGAGACTCATTAATATGAGACAAAACCACTTTAAAATACCTGTCCACTGTAACAGATAGAGTTGTTTTTTTTTTTGAAGAACAAAACTCCTCATTACTGTGTCCATCAATACTTATTTTTCCGTTTGTTCTATTTTTGTTTTGGTTTTGTATACCAAATCTTATCTAATGCATGTTGGGATGCACTAGGTAAGATTTAGTATACAAAACC
Source organism: Gymnapogon annona (assembly GCA_029814585.1). Lineage (NCBI taxonomy): Eukaryota > Metazoa > Chordata > Actinopteri > Kurtiformes > Apogonidae > Gymnapogon > Gymnapogon annona. The sequence continues at coordinate 9,346,509 of JAPTHA010000002.1, forward strand.
AGACAGATAACAACTGCATCCACATTTCATACAGATGAATTAGTAGATCTTGGTAAAGAGTAACCATGTTAGCCCCGCCCTTTTTGCACTGCCAATTGAACGACTGGCAGAGGCCATTACAAAAAACCCTAATATAAATGGATTCAAGGTTGGCGCTAGTGCAGATGAAATCTCACGATTTGCGGACAATATTAATGTATTTCTTCCCAACGCTGAACACTCTTTTTCTCATCTCAAGGAAAATACTGGGGACATACAGTTTGTTTTCGGGTTATAAGGTAAATCTTGATACAAGTGAGATACTGCTGCTGTCTGTGTTTGATTTTAATAGAGTTAAACATAGATTTCCCCTTAGATGGTCTCCTACACATTTTAAATATCTCGGGGTGCATGGGGAGAGTAGTCTTAAATATATTTACAGTCTTAATGTAGTCAGTCTGGTCCAGAATTTAGGAGATGATTAGAAAAGATGGATGAATGCGCCTCTTACCTTATTACATAGAAATAATTAGATTAGACTAGATTAGATTAGTTTCTATAACTCTGTTGTGGCACCTCCCATATTCTATGGCATGGTCTGCTGGGGGAGCAGCATCACAGCAGTTGACAGGAAGAGGCTGGACAAACTGATAAAGAAGGCCAGCTCCATCCTGGGATGCCCTCTGGAACCTGGTGGGGAGGAGGAGGCTCAAGGCCAAGTTGGCCTCCATCTTGGTCGGAGACTCCCACCCCCTCAAACACTCACTGACTGCACTGAGGAGTTCCTTTAGTGACAGACTGAGACACCCTAAGTGTGTGAAGGAGAGCTATCGCAGGTCGTTCCTTCCTGCAGCTGTCAGGTGTCATAATAGTGACTGACCACTGACAATGTCTCTTTCTTGATCTCATTGCAATCAATCTGTTCTTTTCTTTATTTATATTTTCATAGTATTAGGACTTGTTCAAATTTTTGGAGTCTCTTGTGTGTGTCTCATGTGTGCTGCTGTAACCTGAAAGTGGGACAAATAAAGGTAGATCTATCTATCTATCTATCTATCTATCTATCTATCTATCTATCTATCTATCTATCTATCTATTTATTAGATTAGATTAGATTTAGTTGTCCCACTCGGGGAAATTTCCACTGATATGTTAAATAATGTTATAAAGATGAACACCCTGCCTAGATTGCTATATATGTTTGAGTCACTTCTGATCCAAGTCCCAATGACATTCTTTTCCTCTCTTAAGAAAATAATTAGACAGTTCATATGGTAAGACACCATGAGTTAGCATGGAGAGACTAACTCTGAACTATGAGGATAGAGGTTTGACAGAGGTTTCCCTAACTTTCAGTTGTACTACTATGCTGCTTGTAAGGGATTACTTATGAGTTATATATAATGGTTACGGTTTATATGTGTTATTGTAGTCTTGATATTTGGGTTTGTTGTGGGGTAACACTTATTAGGTCTCACCCTCTCCTATCCCTGTTCTCATGGGAATCAGAGGCCTTCTCATAACAACTCACCTTGTTGTGAGAACCTAGTCCGGGTCTCTGATAGAGAGCAGGGAAGGGAGG
>JAPTHA010000002.1:9348169-9363125 GCA_029814585.1 Gymnapogon annona
ATTGTGTGAAATGGGGAACCGGTTCAGTAAAAGTGACGTTAACTGTGAGGAAGATTCCCTGATCATAAAAGGCATGCACAAAATTATGGGGATGAATATATGAGCTCTGTATCAGCTTGGGTAAATAAAATGTGGTTTCCGTGGAAAGGAACTTTGAGTCCAAAGCTACAGGGACAATTAGGTGACTCAGGGACTACTCTAGGGTGTCGGATTGGTTGGCCACCAGAATCCATGGGGTTCTGCCTCTACCTCGCTGAAAACCTTAAGAGAGAGAGGGTTCGACTCAGAGAGTAAGAACCAATTGACCTCACCCTAGAATCTTGAATGGGTGAGGAGTATGTATTACCGATTCAAAAGAAATTGGTGATGGGAAAAAAAGGGGGGAAAAAGGGAACAGAACATGCATGGAAAAAAAGAGAGAAAAAAATTGTGAAACTGTGACCAGCCTTGATGTTTCAGATTCAGATTAGAGCAAAGGGCCACAGACAGACACCACACTTAGTCCACGTAACCAGTTTACGTGTAATACAACAGTGACTTCCAGCTGTTTTGCTTTTTTTTCTGACAGGGTTGAGGAATCCTCTCTCTCAACAACCCCACCTCCGGACCTCAGCCTGCACAAGCAACAGAAGTTCCTGGTACCGCCATGACATCGGCTCCGCCTGTTCAGCGCCTCATCGGTAACCAGCCTCATCTGCCACTGGATGAACTGGACTTGATTGGAGGGGTTGTTGGAGGAGAAACACCTTTACCTCTACACTCTCCTCCCTGCCTCCGAGCCCCTGACAACCCAACAACCCAGGGCCCTGCCCAGGGGGGTGTGTGTGGGTATCTCATCTCAGTTCCACCCACCGTGATGGACTCCTGTCGTCCCTGTGGGATGCTGTCTCCTGTAATGGGGGCCCTGGTCGAGGGGTTTCAGAGGACGAGAATTGAAGAAACGCTGTCTACAATCAAGATGAGACGTCATCACCCACAAGTTACAGAAGGGTGTTTGACTGACTGACCGACTGCAGAGACTGTCCAGAGACTGTTTGAGACTGACCACAAAATACAAGGCGTGGATTCAGAGGTCTTGGATGGGAAAGGCCACATCCAGGACCACAGGCTGTCTAACAGATCGACAAAGGGAGGAGCTCAAGGGGGTTCGTTGGGGGAAATGGACCTTCGACCCACTGTATCAGAACAGGGAAGTGCTGTGGTATGACACATGCACACATACTAATCGTAATTTAGTGCACTGACTATTTAAGGTCTTATAGGACTCTGTTGAGGAGTAAACACACACGCGCACAGCTCCTTACTACTTCTTATCACCCCGGCTTTACATGCTCACAGTCAGTTCATAGACAAGGGGGCGTGGCCTCCAGTTCAGGCCTCTGTGTCTTATACACTCACATACATAAATACAGGGTTAAATAAGTAGTCAAATGATAAATTCTGCAACTTACTGTTACTGTGCAACATCAAAATTAACATTAAAAGAAGAATAAGGGCTGTAAAAGCATACATATGGTCAACCTTAACATATGGATGTAAATCTTGGACTATCAACAAGGAGGCAATAGACAAACTAGAAGCTTTTGAAATGTGGCTACTACGCAGAATGTTAGGGATAGCATGGACAGCAAGAAAAACCAATATCGCAGTACTACAACAAGCAGGAACAACAAGGGAACTAATGACCACAATCAAAAAACGACAGTTGAAATTTTTGGGGCACTGCTCAAGAAAATATAAATTTGAAAACCCGTGCATAACCGGGAGCATAGAAAGGAAAAGAGCAAGAGGAAGGCAAAGACACACATACCTAGGAAGAATAATAGAAAACAACCAACTACAGTATCGACCAACACAGCTCATCCCGTTGACTGAGGACCAAACAAGGTGGAGAACCATGATCGCCCAAGTCACATGACATGGCACTTCGGTAAAGGTAAAGAGAAATAACTCCAAAGCGTCCTTATCACCTAAACTGACAATGGCATCTCCTTAAATATGAGGCTATCGAAGGAAGCACACAAATGATGTTGTTTTTATTCTCTTTTAAAGCAAGAGTTAGTGTTCCATGTCCAGACTCAGCAGACCTTAGCTGATGAGTGGAAGATCAGACCTCAGAGCTGTGAATGCTGCTGTTCATGCCTGAATTGGGTTTGTATGCATACAGTATTATGATGAAATTATTTTGGACAAATTCTATCTGATGATAAATTTATTTTCTAGTAGTTGACTTCTCAACTGTTTTTCAGTGTTCCAGTCCACCCAGTCAGTCAGTACTGGTTTGCATTTCAATATGATGGGTAATTAAATGCCTTCACACGTCTATGCCAGAGCTAGGGCATACTGCACTAGTGCAGGGTGTGGATCATCTGTGAATGGAACAGTGTGAAGTTGAATATTTATTTTATTTTATTTTTTTCCCTTCTCAATATTTGGTACAGGGAGGACATGAAGCGCCCATCGTGCACCAGGACTGACTGGCACAGGTCATGTGACATGGATCACTGAGGCAGAACAGGCATTCACAGACATGAAACTCTCTACAATCACCGGCCGCATCAGTAACTGTGGATGAGCGCTCAGGTTGTATGACATCATTTCTTTTGGGAAAAAAAAAGTGATAAATTCCAACTATTTCTATTGTAAATTAGATCCATTAGCAATGGGTCTTCCTAAATTTCTCCATGCAGCACAAAAGGCCCAAATGGCCTCGCGTGGTATTGTGGCCTACGCTGACCTGACTCTTCTGGTCCCACATGCGCTTTCGCTCATCCTTCTCTGATAGGAAACGTCTCATGTGTCAGCAGCACGTTATCTTCGGTATCACAGGTGTTCACTAGACGTGACAGAACTACCTCTTATGTGCACACTATGACCTGACCCCTCTGACCCTCCACTGGTTGACACTGACCTCATTCAATATGTGGCTAGACCAGGGGTGAACAACCCAAAATGTTCAAAGAGCCATATTGGACCAAAAAAAACAAAAAAAATGTCTCTGGAGCCGCAAAAAAATATAATCCTTATATAAGTCTTATGTGAAGGGAACAGAGGCGTGAAGTGTAAATGAACTATATTAGCATACTATCAAAACCACTAAGTGTGCTACAAATACATAATGAGCTTTCATGATTAAATGTTTACTTTTTCCGCAGCAGGAAATTCCAAAATTTCTGAGTTCCAATCAGGAAATCGAACCCGCATCTACCGTGTGACAGGCAGCAATACAGACCACTACAATAACTGACTGATCTCTACCAGTTGTTAGTGCCATTCGATCTTTGGTGTTTTAGGGTTAACCTTCATTATAATTTTAACTTGAATTTTTATGTTTTGTTGTTGGTGAAATTACAGAAAAACAAACAAGAAATCAGTTTTCTCTCATTTTTTAGCGAAAAATGCAGTCCTCGAACCTCAATAACAATACGATCAGAGTTCCATACCTGCATAACGGCGCTGTTTATCCGATATCCGCCGCACATGGATCATATCACGGACTCATCACAGACAGGATATGGATCATATCACATACACATCACTGGCAGTTGAGTTACTGGATGAATTAATGTCTATGATTTGCTGATCGGTGATGTTTCCATTTGCGTAGAGACACGTGTCTTTCATTTTCTGCGTTACCTCTGTTTTTTTCTTTAGTCTGAAAATAGCTGCTCTGATATTTTCGTGAAACAGTCTTGTTACTGTTGGCATATTTGTGTTGATCATTTCTGCTCATTTTGACTTTATTTCTGCTTCGGGGTGCGAGCCGCGCGCACCACGCGGCGCTGAAACATGTGTCGCAGGCTGTGACGCAACTCTTCGTTGACGGAAATATCGAAATGTTATATTTATTCTAAACATTTTACAGCATTGGAAAATGTTAAGAATGTTTGTGTCATCGTTGTCCTCCTACAGAAACCATATAAAAATATAAACAATGTATCCCCCCACCATAATTTTCCATTTTCATATATTTTTGAAAATGCTCCAGGGAGCCGCAAGGAAGAGGCTAAAGAGCCACATCTCACTAACATGCAGATCACTCAACTCAGCAAATTTTTAGGTGTTAACCTTGTGATTAAAGGAAAGAAAAACACTGTATTCATCATCCCGCAATAGAATGTGGGACTATATTTATCTAAAAGTGTTAACACAAGTCTCTGAACTCTGCTAATTGTACTGATGTAGGAAGAGATGAAGAAAGAATCTGAAGCAACCTGTGTTTTCTTTTGAAATCCTTTTTGCAGTGCCACCACATGTGGAGATCAGGACCACAGATGGGATCCTACCATGGCCTTATGCAGGAACAATATGTTGATTTACTGTTCTGACCTATTCTCTCAGCTCTGTGAAATTTCCCCCTCTGTGAGATGACAGGTGAAAGTTCATGCTGATGCTGCTATTAAGTCTGTCCAGGTTTCTAAATTGTCACGTGGGTGACCATGTGTCAAAAAGGGGGGAATGTGTTAAATGTTTATTATTGCAATGGTTCACAAAAGGGTTCACTACAGTGACAGAAAATTACTGCAGGAAATGTATACTTTGTGCTAATCATAATATTGCAGGTCATGACAGCCGCTGCCCTTTCACCATGTGATGATGGACTTCATTGAGCTCGAACCAGCAGAGGGGAAGAAATGCTGTTTGGTGATGGTTGACATGTTTTCTAAATGGGTTGAATGTTTTCCTGCAAAACATGCTACCAGTTCTGTTGCAAAATCACTAATAACTGACATTCTTCCACGATAGGTCATGCCAAGGAAGATTTCATCGGATAACGGTACTCATTTTGTAAACACAGCACTGAAAGAACTCAGCCAGGTGATGGGTTTTGATTTAAGGACACACTGTGCGTATCACCCACAGTCGGGTGGTGCTGTGGAAAGGGAAAATAGTACATTGAAATCCAAATTGGCTAAGTGTTGTGAGAAGCAGGTCTGAATTGGGTGAAAGCACTTCCACTCGTCCTCATGCAAATGAGGATAAGGGAAAGGGAAAAGGCTAACTTGAGTCCATATAAAATCCTGCATGGCCGTCCCGCAGCACAGGTTCAGCACCACCACCAGGACCCCCTGAGATGTCGACGACTGTGTGTGAACATAACATGTTGTCTTGTTGCAAAGAAATGTCCTCAGACTTGTCACAGGTGCAGGTGACGGGCAAAGCGGTGGCAGGGGCCGTTCCAGATCCTCCTGGTGACCCACACTGCGGTGAAGGTCACTATATTTCTGGCCCATATGTTTGATACGAGCACTCTATGTGAAACTCTATAGAATATCCATGGTGTCTCATTTCCTATGGACCCTGAAGTCTGTCTACTAGTGAAACTAACTAAATTAAAACTGTCAAAGTGCGTGAATAAACTGACAGAAATTCTGTTGACAATCACCAAGAAATGCACACTGCAGATAGAAATTGGACATTAGACCCCGCCCCTTCCAACCAAGATGTGGTTGGAAGAAGTCAAAAGTTGTTTGAACCTGGTGAAAATAACCGACTGGATGAAAAAAAAGAAATGTGATCTTTTATAAGATATGACAGCCATTATAAACTACATGAAAAATTTGCCAACACACCACATTGGTTAAGCTCCATATACCTGAGCAGGGCATGTACGACCTTTAGGAGGTGCGAGGACAATATATTACTCTCTGTGAAACATGTAGTTAACTTGTTTATGGTTTTGTTTTGTTTTGTTTTATTTTGCTGACTGTGATCCTGCCATTGTGGGTCAGGGGTGTTGTCTTGTGGTGTATGAATGTAACTGTAATGTTTTCTAATGAAAATTCTAAATACAATATGGTAAAAAAACATAATCAGAGTTAGGCAGGTACATATCTCCAGGAGACCTCATGTAGCATAACTGAACTAACTTACAAATACACGTTACTTAAACATTCATGATGGCATGATTACATTAGTGTATTCTGATGAGTGATAAACATTGTTTATTATCTTAACAGTAAAATGGCACCTCACATTTACTGTTTTTTTTATAATTGTTTAGAAAAAGCAGGACAGTTAAAAGCTTCTTTAGGCCAAAAGCTTGCAGAAAAAGGGTTGTGGAGATGGCAGGTGGTTCCGGCTTTAATGGACTGTTTCCCCGAAATAATTTATGGGACAGGTGGTTACCAATGTTGGCACAGTCAGTACTAATTTTCCCTGCTCCTGTGCCATTCAAGTCCCTGGTGGAGGGCAGCTGGCACCGAGCGACCCAGTCAGTGATGCAGACTGTGAACTGCCTCTTTTTTCGTTTTTACGCTAAATCTGGACGAAGCAGCCGCATGTCGACTGAGGTGAGCTGTGTCAAACACTGCCAGATACAGTGCACGTTTTTGTTTTGGTTTTTTTACCTATCGGAGAGATTTTGAAGATGGTGCTGCCTCGGGGCTTACACGAGTCAGCCGTTCACACATGTCATTGATTTCCAAGGAGAAGGAAGAAGGAAAGTTCATCTTGAAATCAATTCTTTGATTCGTGGCTTTTTGCTGCGATGTTTAACCCCATAAGTGAAACTGGTCATCTCTATTGACATGTGTTACATGTGAGGTTTTCTTTTTGTCTAAAATTGCAAATATCTTCTTGAACACTAGAACTGATCTTTTTTTAACAACAAATAGGCCAATACTATAATAATACTATTGTCATGGCCAGCCCATGCTGAGGCTGGGACACACCCTCTCCCTCAAGGGACTGGAACTTGTCACTAATCTTCAACACCTGGGCCCACGCTGCTCGGCTGTGGCTGATTGCCCAGCTATTTAAGGAGTTGATTGCCAGTCAGCAGCGTGGCCCCATAAACATCTTCACCGCTCTAACATGCAATAACCTGGACATGCTTTTGATTCACATGGACTCCGATCTGGACTCTGGTTTCCTGTTTTTCCCCTGTTTTGATATGGACTCTGGTTTTGTTCTGTAAGGTTTGGGTTGTCATGTGTGGTGTGTTTGGTTTCTGGTCTTTGTTGTAGTTCTGTGTGTTAAGTGGTGTGATTATTTGAAACACGTTGTTATTTGCTGTGGTTTAGTTGTGTGTGTGTGTGTGTTCAGTTAATAAATGTTCTATGTTCCCTTCCAATCTCATGCAATTGAGCTTCTCCCTTTCCCCCACCATGACAACTATAGCCTAAATATAATCTCAAAAGAATTATTTTCACTTTTAGGTCTACATTTTGCTGTGCAGTGTTGTGCAACATTAGGGTTAGGGTTAGCCCTACTGAAAAAAGGTTTTGGAGTCCAGCCTAAAGATTTCAGGCAGGGAACCAAGTCCAAACTAAGACTATTAAACATTTACAATTAATTTCTCGTCACATAACACCAGCCAATTCAGTAGACGATAGAGGGATAAAATACTCTTCTGGTTGCACTACGTCTGTAAATAATATGACATCAATAAGTGGTGGACCTCTCTTTGATTTTTCAAAGGAATAATGTGAGTTGTAAAATGCTTTTTTATAACAAAGACACCAAAAACTTAAATGTGTACAGATCATCAATGCTTTGCCCTTTATCATTACTGTACACATCAATTTACTGTCATTAATGTCACTGCACTATTAGTTTTTAGCAGAACTGCCAGAATAAACCATTTAGTCTTATCGATTCCCTGTGAGCACCTTAAACAAAGACTTAAGTGAAGACACGTAGATCCGATTGAATCACTGTACATACACAGGCTGCCAGTGTCAGAGCTCAGAGGTATCATATTACACTCAGGGAGCCAGTGTTTGATTTGTGCAGTGGTTTATAAATATCAATAAAAAAATACCTTTAAGCAATAAAACGTAACGCATTCCTCAAATAAAGGACAGATTATGGACTCTAAAGTTATATTTTGGATTTGGAAAAGCGTGTATGACGCAACACAAAAGATTCACTGACGGGCTAAGTATATATTGAATGATTTAGTGATCGTATTCCGTCATAGAAACACGACGACGGAGGTGCAGTAACGTGTGCGCCCGTGCGTAAAGTGTCGTGCACATCCCCTCGGTATACTCCAGCTGGAGCGGTTACAATGATTAGTCCCGCCAGGTTTCTTGGGCAACCCTGTCTCCGCTCTGTCGCCATGGCAATGGGTCGGCAGTTTACTTCTTTTTTTCTACGCGGGGTATATAAAAAAACTAAAATGACCAAAAAATTCAAAATACATTTTTAAAAAGCTGTTTCTACGCCACAGAGTCGTAATAAGCTCCTTCTCTTTGTGTCGTACAGATGTTTGGAGAATCTGCGGCTCAGTGCGGATGAGTGTGCGAGGGAGAAACACAAAGGGACGTTTCAACAGGATGCCAGTGACAAAAGGAAACTACTGGTCATCAATGTCTGCTTATACTTTCACTGAAAAAAATATTTGTTGTGTGTGATAACCTACTAGTCAACACTACGAGCTTCTTTTTTTTATGTTTGACCATGGCCAAGTCAGCGCATGTACAGCATGTGATCCTCAACAACACATGGTGCAGTACACAGGCCTGCAACAGTAGATCTCACACAGCAGAGTCCACATGCACCGTGCTGGGGATGAATGGCTCACAGGCGGGCTTCTTTTCTTTTTTGCTTCTCTTTTGTGTAACCTTAAAGGTGAATTGAGTGCCATGCAGGGGGGAGTATGGGTGCAATAACAGTCGCGTCAAAATGAACCTGTGCCTTTAAGGGTTAATGCAGTCACGTCGGAGGTTCGCCTCTTACCCTTGGAAGCATCCTTGTCTTCTTTAGGCTTCGCCACTTTGCCGCTCATAGATCCCAGTTTGGATGTGTAATTCCCGATTTAGGCAAGATTCGAAATCCTTTTAATTGTTGACTGCCTTCAATGAAATCCTTCCCAGAGGTTCCAGGTGCCGAGATAAGGGTTCTGGAAAGAGATGGTTGCAATTACTCCAAATTAAATTCTCCCCATGGCGCACAACGAGACAATAGTCCGGGAGAACACCCGAGCACAAAGATGTTTATCAAGTGGATCTATTGGGGAATATTTTTAATTCAACTGTCCAAACACAACAAAGAGCGCATATGGGTCCGATAAACACGAAGAAAACACTATATATATGTATATATATATATATGTATATATGTATGTGTGTGTGTGTGTGTGTGTGTGTGTGTGCTTGCGTCTACCTTCACACGGGTTTTAATTGTTTAGCCCGTGCGTTCACCTACCTTATCTCCTCCACGTTTTCTGCTACATCAATACACATTGATGAAAGGAAACGTTTCCACCACGAATGCGATTATATTGCATATCAAAAAAAAAAAAAAAATCACGACCTATTCTACTGTGACAAAGGAGAGAAGCGAAAAGGCTGCGGAACGGAGCGCCGGTTTGTTTTTGTTTGTTTTGGTTTTTTTTCCCACACGGTCGCATCCACCGGCTGGAAAAAGAAACGATACGAGTCAAAACGTCTCTTAGGAGAGCCGTCCTATCTGTGAACGAACCCCCGGTGAAATGCCATCCGAGTGTGTGTAGATGTGTTGCAGGTTGTTCCTCGTCTGAGGTCGGTTCCTCCTGCTGTGAACGCACAATCAACAGGATAGAGCGCACCCCCCCACCCACCCGACCGTTTAACACCGTGGACGTTTGTTATTCGACTTTCGGTATCGTTGATGATGATGATGATGATGATGTGCGGGGAAAAAGGATCCGCTCCATCCGTGAACGCGGTCGTTGTGTGTGTGTGCGCGTGTGTGCGCGTGTGTGCGCGTGTGTGCGCGTGTGTGCGCGTGTGTGCGCGTGTGTGCGCGTGTGTGTGTGTGTGTGTGTGTGAGAGAGAGCACGGACGCAGACGGAGGCGACGTCGGCGGTTGAATTAGAGCAGGAGACGGAGCTGCGCGGCGCACACCATCTTGCTGTTGCTCTCATTCACTCGCAGGGCTTTTGCGTTATCCTGTTCACACACACACACACACACACAGCCCGCTTATTTTCTCCCCGTCGAAGTTGGTTTCTTTCGACTTTATAAAGACGTGGTCGAGAATCGCAGCGCAATTCCATTTAAAACGCAACTACTTACTCTGTCCAATGACGTTCAATATTATAAAGGAATTGACTATAATATTAGAAAATACTCAGTAGAATGCATGAAAACACCTGATCATGCAAAGCTCTTTATAAGTGCACAATATAGCACATGGTATAGGTCAACAAAAAAAAATCTACACTTAACACCTACTGCGCATGTCAGTTATAACACTATAGAATAGGAGCGCCACATGTCAGTGTTTTCATTCAGTTTCAGGAGAAAAAAATAACCGAAGTTAAAACTGATGCATTTTATCTGGGCATTCAAATGTTTTTTTTTGCTTTATAAAAACGTGGTCGATGTCGCACTTCCAATTAAAACTCAACTACTTATTCTGTCCAATGGTGTTAAATCATATATTCTGTAGCATGCATGAAAACACCTGATCATCCAAAACTCACTGTAGACTTTTTCTTAATTTCACGATATTGAACATGGTATAGGTTAAAAAAATCCACACTTAACACCGATTGCGCATGTCAGTTATAACACTACAGGGCAGCAGCGTCACGTCAGTGTTTTTATTCAGTTTCAGGAGAAAAAAAAAACACCCTAACTCAAATAGTTGCATTTTATCTGGACGTTCAAGTGCTTTATCAAGACGTGGTCGAAAATCCCCACGCAATGGCAATTAAACCTTTCATGCATATTGGTCACTACAGGGGAACATATTTTAAAGTTGTTTTCTCTTACATGAATGAGCATTAATGTCACACCATCATTCTGCAGAATGCATGAAAACGCCTTATTATGCAAAACTCAAGGGAGGCTTTTTCTTAATTGCATATAGCACATGATAAAGCACATTATAGCACATGTTATAGGTCAACAAAAGAAGATCTAGACTCAACACATACAGCTCATGTCAGTTATAACACTATCAGACAGCAGCGTCACATGTCAGTGTTTTCACTCAGTTTCATGAGAAAAAAAACCCTAACTCATACTGTTGCATTTCATCTAGATGTTCAAGTGTTAGTTTCACTTTGGTGTAGAGTTGGGAATTAAAATTAAGGTGCGATCTGGGATATTCTGGGTTGATTTTCTTATGTTGTGACCCTGTGCTGAAACGAGTCTTCTTCCATTTGCAAATAAACAGGGTTGGTGACTTTGCAAGGCTTCTGCACACAGAAATGCCATCCATCATGATAGCTTTTTTTTTCTTTTTCAGTTTTACATCTGACATTGACACCTCTACTACTGACTAACGGAGAAGACAAGCAGCTTCTTTTAAGAATAATTCAGTGCAATCCTTTCCAGTGTGTATTGACGGTTTGAGGTACTATGTATATCAGTCACCAGTCATTTTATAAAACATCATGGGTTCTTACCTTTTGGAGAAGTCTATTAGTTACACCTCTTTCTTGAATTGGACAAATAGAAAATCTCACAGGATTCAAATGTTCAAGTAAACTGCTCATTGATGTCCAAAATCCAATGAGTCACAGGCTTCTCGTTGTAGTGTGATTCATATAGTTCTGAAAATTATTAATAATCTTCTTTCCCCAGAAAACTTTATAATCGCAGTCTAATCTTCTGAGGTTTTATGTTCCATCTCTTGGACCTGGCAGGTCTACAGCCCTCAGTGGCAGCCAAGGAAAAAGACCTCCGGGTTCAGGGTTACAGGATCTATATGCTTGCTATTTTTAGAAGAAACTGGACCCCTTTTAAACTTTCTTGACATGCTCCATGTCTTCGTGAGGCGTTTGTGGCACACAGTGGCTCGTTTGAGTGAGTGCTTCTGCCTCACAGAGTAAAATCATTAAAGTTTTACAAATGCATTCTCTCAAATTATACTAAAATGGAACATCACCCGTTTTTTTTAACATTACAACTGAAAACATGAAGAAGTTGTTTCTTTTTTAGTTTGATCCAATGTTAGTTATTGAACTGAATTTTTGAACTGCTTAAATTATAGCCTGAAACATACCTTTTGCACGTTATTAGTTTCTATCCATACTTAGTCATTAACATAAAATCCCAATTTAGTTAAATGGGAAAAAGGCAATTCACCTTCAAACATCTTAGCTTAACTTGAGAAGACGTATTGCTTTTCCCTAAATCATGAGAAATGACTGCTCATTAGCATTCAGTGAATGTGAGAAAGTGCATGGTTATTTTTATGATGGAAGCTTCTGTAGCTGAAGCGCAGAATCAAGGGGGGTTGAATCAATAGGAAGTGACCTCTCACAAGCCGGTAGTCAGAGAGGTTATTGAGGGAGGACCGTGTCAGCGGCCAAATGCCTTTATAAGAGATGCAATCTATTGCTCAGCCTAAAAAACCTTGTCACAAATTGAAAAAGTCTGACTTTTATTTATGGTTAGGTATGTGTGAGCCAGTATTTCATGTCACCACAACTGATATTACCCTGAAAGAAAACATGCAAATTATTGATTATTGTTTTGTACAACGCACAGTGAGTCCTGAATGTAAATGTATATTCCATTCATATGGAATACACAAACTTGATTGTGTTTAGGGATGGAATACACTAGAAAACACACGTCAATGCCTCAATTTGTACTGAAGACTTTTTGGAGTTATATTATCATATGCTACAAAACTGAAACCGGTGGGCCTTACTGGTGTGTAAATGATGTTGGACTGACTGCTGTATGTTGAGGTGAAAAGAGCAAGGGTTCGACACAGAGTAAATGTCAGTGAAAGGTGCTCCCACTGTGTCTGTGACCTTTGGCCCCCTTTGACCTTTCTGGCAGCGTGCCACAGCGTTACATCCATCCGCAGCTGTTATAAAGCACTGACCTGTAGCCCGGTTCATCCACCACAAACAAACCCTGGACTCACACTCAGTCACCTCTGTTGTCACATCATGGGTCACATGCACTGATGGCTCAGAATGACCCTGGAGCACTTCTATTTATATGTCAATTAAAGGATTTTAGCCACAAAGAACCCCATCGTCTCAAGCACAAGACATGTGTACAGCACTCTGGCTTGTTGTGACCTAAGACTACAGTCATGAATCATTTTCATATTGATCACAATATGTGAGACTTTCCAAACATATGCTTCCGGGCTGGTTCCTTTTATAGACTCGATGGATGAGGAAGAGTGAGCAGTAATGTGAAATCAGAGTCAAGTAAGCAACAGTCAGTTAGGCAGGAAACTAAATCAGTCACAACAATGGCAGGAGTCAGAAAAATGAAACATTATATTGTCATTGTTACCGTTGTTATACTTGAATGGATGGGCTATAGGTGGGTGGATGGATGGATAATGGGTGGATAATGGATGGATAGATGGTTGGATGATGGATAGATGGATGGATTAATGCATGTATGTATAGATGACAGGTGGATGGATGATAGATGATAAATGGATGTATGGTTAGCTGTATGATGATGGATTAATGTATCGATGGATGGATGATAGGTGGATGGATGATGGGTGGATGGATAATGGATGATAGATGGATGGATGATGGGTGGATGGCAGATGGATGATAGATGGATTGATGAACGAGTGGGTGGATGATGAATGGATGGATGGATGAGTGGGTGGGCAAGGGGATGGATGGAGGGATGATGGATGGATGGATGGATGGATGGATGGATGGATGGATGATGCCCAGATGATGGATGAATGGATAAATGATGGTTGTGTGGATGGATGAGTGGGTGGGCAGGTGGATGGATGCTAGATGATGGATGGATGATGGATGGATGGCTTAAATCCCAATATAAACATGTATGCTGTGATTACCTGCTTCGATGTCCTCCATAATTGACCTCTAACATTTAAACAGACATTATCTCAGCGAATCTTAAATAAACCTTTTTGTAAATATGTGGAGAGGTTCTGAGTGTATACAGCCGAAGCATCACAGGTATTTATAGCTCTATATCTGTCGAGTGGATGCAGGAGGAGACAGTTCATCCTGTCCCATCTGTCTAACAAAAGAGTACTGTCCAGTTTCAAACTCAAGAAAAAATAATGAAGGTGCATAAATAAAATCCTGGCCTATTCCAGTCCTTGAAAAATGGTTTCAGTCTCCTTCCATTCCTGTGGTAACTGTGTGTGTGTGTGTGTGTGTGTGCGTGTGTGTGTGTGTGTGTGTGTGCGTGTGTGTGTGTGTGTGTGCGTGTGTGTGTGTGTGTGTTTTAAGAGGGGGAGTAAACAATGGGCAATGTAATGATTTTCTGTCACATCTGACTCATTACAGTTCATAAAAGACACATTTGTTATTCAGATTAGATGTCAGTGATATTTTATGTGTATATAAACCAACCCATTATTGTTAGCGTTCCTATACTCCTTCCTTTTCCAGCTCCAGTCCTATGATAATTCCCACAGGATCCCCAAAAAACTGTGCATCTCAGTTTCCTCAAGGCCCTGAATGACTTTTACGGAAGATTTGAGGATGTGAACAACACACCAGTAAGGAAATCCACCCCCCACCCCGAAGATCAGGTCCTCAGGCTGGAGGCCACTGCTGTGCGGAGAGCTCTGAGCAGAGTCAACACATGGAAAGCTGCGGGCCCTGACAACATCCCAGGACGTCTGATCAAAGAGTGTGCTGACCAGCTGTTGCAGGTGTTCACAGACATCTTCAACACATCACTGAACCAGGCTGTGGTTCCATCATGTTACAAGTCAGCCTCCATAACCCTGGTTCCAAAGTCTTCCTCCATGACATGCCTTAACGACCTTCACCCCGTTGCACTATCATCCACCATCATGAAGTGCTTCGAGCGGGTGGTTAAGGATCACATCATGACTGTAATGCCCCCATCATATGACCCGTTCCAGTTTGCCTATCAACCCAACCGCTCCACAACCCAACCGGTTGTGGAGCGGTTGGCACATTTGGATCAAAAATGTGCCAACCACATTTTGTGGATCAAAATGTGCCTTTTGATCCACATTTAATACATGTGTCTGGTATGTTTATGTTGTATCTATTCAGTGTTACAGGTGTTTC
>JAPTHA010000002.1:9372414-9384197 GCA_029814585.1 Gymnapogon annona
GTGTGTGTGTGTGTGTGTGTGTGTGTGTGTGTGTGTGTGTGTGTGTGTGTGTGTGTGTGTGTGTGTGTTTTGGACATCCCTCCGCCAATTACCTATTATCATATTCATACATTTAACACCATAGGAGACATGCATAAAAACCTCTTGTCTGAAAATATCAAGTGCTATTAAGATGTCGTTTGATGGCTCTGAACTGAGGTACCGTACTATATGTGCAACCCCACAGATGGAAATCAGTGTAAGAGTGGTCCGTGTCTGAACCAGGGGACTTGTAAGGACCTCCTGGGTTACTACACCTGCCTCTGTCTTCCCGGCTTCATCGGCAGGAACTGTGAGATTGGTGAGTGAACATCCTCACCAAATAAAAAAAAAAAAACTTACTCATTGAAATGTTTTGTGAGCATTTGTGATCATGACTTTTACTCAAATTTGGCCCCTGCATGTATGTAAGTCGTATGTGTTTATGTTCCTCAGTCGTTGCGAGAAGGTGTGACGTGAACAACGGTGACTGTATGCACTTCTGTGAACCAACGGGGACCTTTGGAGCGAAATGCTCTTGTGCAATGGGATACAAACTGGGACAGAACGGCATTGACTGTGACCCAGAAGGTGCTGATTTCTTTTTTTTTTTTTTTCATATATTGTATGGAAGGTACCTCCCATTCCTCCCATACGCCATCTCACTGAACAATAAACTGAGCTGACCTGGCTGTAATCACTATAACACTATACACTGTACTGTTTGTACTGTATATAATGTGTGTGTTTGTGTGTGTGTGTGTATATATACATATATGTGTGTGTGTGTGTGTGTGTGTGTGTGTATGAGAGAGAGAGAATCCATATAGTTATATTTATATTCATTTTATTTACTTGTTTAGTCTATTTCTGTCATGCTGCTGCTGTTATATGCTAATTTTCCAGTTTGGGATTAATAAAGTATTTCTATTCTATAATGACTCTTAACGTCAACTAACAAGACTATTTTTTTCTCTTCACATCACCAGATGAATTCCCATGTGGCATCACTGCCCTGACAGAGATCGGTAATGCATTAAGAAGGTCAGTCTCTGTCACTGATGACACCCCGAAGAACAACGCTTCTGAAATAGACATCAGCATCACCACCACCACCACAACCTCATCCACAACTCCAGCCAGTACCACAACATACATCCCTGACACATTTGACTCAATGGAGAATGAGACGGAGTGGACGTACAACAACACGGACGTCCCCACAGCGAAGCCTCTGAGACCGTACAAACGCATCGTAGGTGGTGAGCTGGTGACTCCAGGGGAGATCCCATGGCAGGTACAGTCAGACCGGAGGCAGTAGGAAGGAGACGTCATCAGAGGGAACACATGACTTTGATGTCCTGCTTTTCCTCCTCTTGTCCAGGTGGCTTTGATAGCTCGTCCCAGCGGTCAGTTATTCTGTGGGGGCTCCATCCTCAGCAGTCTGTGGGTCATCACAGCGGCTCACTGCCTGGTGGAGGCGCAGGACTCCTTCTTCATCAGAGTCGGTAAAAGTCACAACCGCCGTTTGGATTCATGCTTATTGTGTGAATCAGTGGGATCAGTGTGGTTTGTTTTGACTCAGGGCAGGGTTAAAAACAATGATGTTAGAATTGAATATGTACATTTTGAATGAGCACAGTTTTAGGCTTGTGCCTCATCAGTGCACGCAAGGATGAGCTTACTGGGACTTCAAAAATCACATAAGTGTTTCACCATGTAAAAATGAATATAGCATAATGTCTCTCGGGATTTCTATCGTTGTCATTATAAGTGTTATATTCCTAAATAAACTGGTATTGAACTAGAATGAACTCAATTTTGAACCGAAATTAGAACTCGATCAGATTCGGGAGTGATGGGTGTGTACCAAGACTTACTTGTAAATATGACTGATCAAATAATTGAAGCACAGACCAGAGTTGTGGGTAAAAGGCATCTCAACCTAACATTATAGACAATGCTCTGTGGTTGAACAGAGATGCTGGTGTGTGCAAATCATGTTCTTCACACATAGCAGAACATTCATCTTGGGAACAGACCCTTGTGAATACATTTTTAAAAACCCTCTTATTATATTGGAACCTAATAAAATGTCATAGGGCATTTCCCGTCAACAGATGAAAACAGGCTTTTGACACTAATGCCCCGTGTCCCGTTTGATCCACAGGGGAGAACAACATCTACATCAATGAGGGTACGGAGCAGGACTACGAAGTGTTACAGCAGCACGTACACCCACGCTACAACCCGAATATAAGCTTATTTAACCATGACATTGGCCTACTATATCTCAAAAACCCCATCGCCTTCTCCACCACCGTGCGCCCCATCTGCATTGGCCCCAGGAGCTTCACCGAGGCCCTGGTGAAGGACACGTCCCCAGCTCTGGTCAGTGGATGGGGCCGGACACGATTCCTCGGAGCCATGGCCATTTCACTGCAGAAGGTTGAGGTTCCTTTTACAGATCGGACAACATGCAAAGACAGCAGCAGCTCCAGGATCACGCCCTTCATGTTCTGTGCAGGATACTACGACGAGGCCAAAGATGCCTGCCAGGGGGACAGTGGAGGGCCTCACGCAAACAGCTTCCATGATACATGGTTTCTGACAGGCATTGTGAGCTGGGGGGAGGAGTGTGCAAAGGAGGGCAAGTACGGTGTCTACACCAGGCTGTCGCTGTACTACAGCTGGATACAACATGTCATGGGTGTAACTCACGAACGGCTGGCATTAGATGTAGAAGACCCGGTTTAAAGTGCATGCAAGTGTTTGGCTCATATAGACAATAGGCTACACTGTTGATCAGACAGTTGGAATAATGGTGTTTTCGGGCACATTTGTTTTTTTTATTCCTATTTATACACATCGATGAGAACAGGTTACACATTATCTATCAAGAATAAATTACATTGTCACGATCATGTCATCAGAAGAGGGTAAAAAATGCTTGATTCCAACTTTATGGGCAACAGTGTACTATATGTATATTTTAAACCCCAGTTTAAAGGATGCAAACATGTACAGTTTATACATAATAGCCTCTTTGGCACCATGGTGTTTTAACCTCACAAGATTTTTTTTTCCTCAATAAACTGTTTAGTCTTCAGAAGACCTGGAACAGGGTAATGCACATAGGAACTTCAATGTCACGAGTTGTAAACCCGTAAACCACTATATTACTGTGTCAGAGTCATTTGGGGTATTAACATTTTTCTCATTTTAACCAATTGGTTGCTACGTTGTCTTAAACAATCAATAAATTCTGAATGCATGCCATCAAATTCATGTCATACTTGACCCAACTACACTGTCATACTGACAGTGTTTTACCTCTCTCTGCTGGTGAAAGAGTGTATTACACACAGTGACACAATCTAATAAAATTAAGCATATATCTGACATGGGGCTGTATGTTACACAGTGACAAAGTCCATACAGTTTTTTTTAAAGCACTTTCTCGAATAAATTAAATAACCTGACTGGTGTGGTGACATATACATATGCAGACATGGGTTCTATTATTACACAATATACCAAAATACGCCATGTTAAAGACTCTGAAGGATTTCAACACTTGATAAAAAATATCAATTATTGCAATAAATATGGTTTATTTCTTTGAATATTTCTTTACAGCACTGATGCTGTACAAAAAGAAACCGGTTTGGAACAGTGACTGCCAAACAATACAAACCTGCTCATGTACAGTTGCCATGCATTTTTTTTTTTTAATAAACATTCATTTGTAAGTTTCGGCTACTTGGCTCATTAGGTTACATGGTTCTTCGAGCATGTTTGTTTTTTGTTTGTTCGGTATCCCCCAAGCTGGAAAGTCTGTGCAAAATCTGCAGCATTTGGGATTGATGTTGCAATAAAATTATTTGGTAATACAGTATAAGTGAAAAGGGAGGGGTGTTGCTGTGCAGTCAAGTGCTCTGAGCTGCACTTGCACACCATAATAAGAAAGAAACATGACAGCAAAATAAATAAATCAACGATATAGGAAATGTGTAGTGCGTAGCAGCTCCTGCTGCTTTCTAAACGAATTACCATATCAAATGCAACGTATCAAAGCCAGCCCTCCAGCCAAGGCCTGGATTTGATGTGGTAAATTCATATAAGTCTGCAATCAATATTTAATTAAGCGTTCGACACTGAGGGTGTATTTCATGTTGGCTGTATGATCCCTTTTAATGGAGAACCCAAGGTTAACGGAACAGTATTGATGAGGAGGAAACAATCTGCCTCCATGATGGAAAGGCAGGTGGAGCATAATCTCTCTCTGTGTTTCATTCAATATCCCTTGTTTTCCGTTCTGTTCGCCATGACAGTCCACTCCCAATGGAACCAGAGGTAAATGACAGCAATCAGTTCCTTGTTACCTTGCCTTTTTTTTTTTTGTTTTCAGGACACACAAAGTAACCGGCTGCCATCTGTCTTAATCGCATCAGCCTTTGTCTTACATCACACACACTGACATGTCACCTGCTGTCAGTGTGTGGGGGGTTTGTCTCCCCTGCCTCCATAACACACCTTACATTCAGCGATAAACAGTAAATAAGTGCATAAACAAGGGGGAAGTCAATTGCATAGCATCACACACAGAACACAATGAGGAGACAATCGTGGGTTTGTTTCTGTACTGTCTTTCCGCCTTATTAAAGTGCCTGTTGAGCATTTGTGAGGTCAGCATGAAGCAAGGAAGCAAGAGGATTATTCCATATCGTCAACAGTACATATGAGTGATGAAAGTCTCCAAAAAGAGCAGGAATAAAAAGGCATTATGGCATGGCACGTTTTGGCATTTTAACTCCTAGACTGTACACAACAGCAGTGCCTTCTGGAATGAAATGTTAAAAAAATATACAATGAAGTAGTTGAATGTCAAAGGTCAATTAACAACAAGATGATGGAAATACACTGTATTAGTTAAAAAAAAAATTTAAACTGTGTATGTACAAAAATTTTAAGAAATGTTTCAGGCAAATCCTTGATAATAATCCAATAGGAATCCAATGAAACAAACACAAAAATACCCACACGTATGTGGATAGCCTCAAATCTGAGCTGGAACAAGGACAGGCATGAAAAATGCGTCCACAGATAATGACGCCAGCCACTCCTGCAGCGGTGACGTCACAGATGGGAACTCCAAAACCGAATAAACCTTGATTATCAAAAAAGAGGAAGACCAAACAGGATTCACATGTGGGCTACTGATTGTCTACAAGAGCTTTTACAGTTCTTTGTGCCTTTTAGCGCTGGTGCCATCTTGCATTTACTGTCCACGTCCTGTACCATATCCTCCCGGGACCCCATTAGTGGGAGAAAAATCATGTCTGTAGATTCCCCAGTTTTATTTGAATGATTATATTATGTTGAAGAAAGCAGGTGGCACCAGGGGGAATGAGGAGTGGGCAGCTGATAAGTGCATTAGTAATGAGACGGCTGTGGCTCAATCTGTTTCTTCTGTCTGTTCACGGGTTCGATATTTGATTCATATTCTGTGCTTTCTTCTCTATGGGGAGCTGAGTTTTCTCACCTTCAGGTTCCCGGGATCTACAGAAAAATGTAATAATTATTGCAAAGTTGTAGTTAAAAGGTAAAATGCTGGTTGTCATATTGTCAATTTTTTTACCTCCCAGTCTGGAAGCGCGTTCTCGAACATCGTCTCCTATGACCAATCGCAGGCTGCTGGATGTGAGGAAGCCCTCCTGTCGTCGGCTCAGGTTTTTGACCAGCCTAAAAAAATGAGAATCAGACTCAGACCGACTGAAAAGTAGGGAAGTGAGATAAATAAATGCAGGAACAGTAGCCTTACACAGTTTTAGATCAACTTTTTAGAAAAAAAAAACGTGCATGACAAAGACCGCAGAGGAAAACAGTGCACCCTGAACATCTGGATGAAATGAAACGCATCTGCACTCAACAATCAGGCCCTTGCATTTAAAACAACTCAACACAAAGTCCAGTCTAATCTGGAATTCCAATAAAGGAGCCTCTTTTCTTTTCATGTTATCCAAAATGCCATTGCACACACTCAAGAGTTTATCTGATCGTTCACTTCTGAGTGGTTTCATGGCACCACGGGATGACAGAATTAAGGAGTTGCAAACACTAAACCAGTATGCACATTGTCTTTGTACCATTTTATTGAAACATTATAATTTCATGTATGTTTGTACTTGTTATTCCATCTCTTTCATGCGTTTTATGCCATTTTGTTTAAATTACATTTGATTTCTTGTATAATTTACTCTTTATTTATGTACTCTGTTGCTCCTTTTTATGGAATTGTGTTGAAATTCATGGAATTTCTTATACTTTTATTATGTTGAACTTTTATTAATTAGAGTGTGACCCCTATCTTAAACCTTTGATTCAATTTTCTTTCAATTTCATTTGATTTCTTGTACTTTTATCTTAACTTTATTAATTAGTGTGTAATCATATATTATTGTGTTTATTCCTCGTTTTTAACTGATGTGAAGCACTTTTGGCTACAATGCTTGTATGAAAGATACTATACAATTAAAGCTTTATTATTATTATAAAAAGAAAACACTCACCACAGACCCCTGTTGTCTTCACAGTGTAGTTGAATGACATCACCACACTTGATGATAACACTGCTCAGCCCGTTTTGGACACAGTCAGCCAAAGCTTTGTATCTACCTGGAGACTGGTGTAGAGGAAAAAGACATGTATGCATTGAACATAGTTAGTGAGGGTTAAAGGTCGAGGCTCTTTTACTTAGACTAGACAAACTGAATGTGGACTAGTGTATTTAATTGTAATTACATGAGCCAATCCAGACTCACCAAAGTGTCCTCCTCTGTGTCAGACGGGTGGAAGGCGTCCTGACCTCCAGGCCATTCCTCCAGACTCTGGCAGATGTCTACCGAGTGGTGAGCTCCGGGCCAACCTGTGACACACACCAATGTTTTCGGCTGTAACAGGTATTGATCAGTGCATTTTCAGATCACTGCTCCTGTAAGACACCATGTAGATACTCAGTAACTCTCTATGCAGTCATAATAACCCCTTGTCACTTACTGGGAAATTAACAATAACGTAGAATCAATAGCTAATCTCAGTAGCTGAGTCTTTTTCCCCCATATTCCTCGACGTAAATGGCTCTTCAAGTCAGTGTGGACCTGAGCTGCTGAGGAGGACGAAGCCACAATTCTACATCAATGTGACATTAGGAAGAAAATCAGCATCAACAGTGTTGAAGGCCAGAGGGATGGCATTCACTCACTGACATATTCTATGGTTTGTTAGTTAGTAAGTATCTGCCTCATTTTGTTATTGATGTGTGGGGACGATGGTTACTCACTCCTGCGGTTGTGCTGGTGTTTCGGGGAGTGGGACTGGGGGTCTGGGCTGCTCCTCCCGGACTCAGTGTCCTCTGAGCTCACTGACGCCCTCTGCTGCTTACTGGAGGAACAACAACAAACAACACATCACAAAACGCTGCATGATCAGTAGAAATGTTCAGGATAGAGGTCATTCTAAGGCACAAAATCGAGGGTCAGCCCTCACTTTCTGAGAAGTATCCATAACCTGAAAGATAAATGAAAAGTGATGCTGGCCCCAGATCAGTGTAAAAGAACAACTCTGCCCCGTTTCTCACACAGCCATGACCATTCAGGCAGCCAGACAGCAGGACTGAACACAGAACAGCCATGTGCAAACTCCTCTGTAGAGAGTGGTACGGACACAGTGTTCACATACAGCAGACGTGTCGGCACAAGAAAGATCTGCTCTCACAGATGTGGGGAATTGTTTTAAAGATAAGGTAAGAATGTTTTGGAAAATAAATTATGCAGTCATTTGATCTCAAGAATGAGCCTCGTCTAAATAAGCAGCTGTCATGAGAAAATTAGGAAAACTCATGGAATGACACTTTGTTTGCCCTTTGCATTACATGCAAAATAGCAAATCTGTGATGCAGAAATAAGAGCCGTTGTTGGTCAAAGTTGAAAACACACAAGCTGCTGACAAACCGGCCTCTCAAGACTCAGGGGGTGGGGGGTTGGTGGTCAGTTATGAACCAGAATGGAGGCTTTAAAAAGGTGCAGATGATGTCAGTATGCAAACAAAGGGGGCCTGGGTTATGGTCCCCTAGCTGGGCCAGGTGGGTCATGCCAGGACAAGGCGAAGTTGAGCCAGGCTGAGTTTACCACTGAGCGTTAGGGCAGGTCAGTGGCGCTGAGGGCGGTGGCGGGGGCGTGGTCGGGGCCGTTGCCGGGGGCTTCGGGGACGCGGGCTCCGGGAACGCAGACAGAGAAATACATCAGTCGACAGCGAGACAAAGTCCAGCCCCGGCAGACAGCCCCTGGGGACCCCTCTGGATGGCCGCATGCCCCTGCAGGGGGGGGGGATGGGAGGAGTGGGGATAGGCAACCACACTCACAACACACATGGCACCTGCACCCAGTCTTACACACTGCCACATAGAAAGCTTTCAACAAGGCCACCATGAAATGAAACCTCCACATCCACTGAAGCTGTGATTAGACGTGACCCCCCCGCACACACAGGTACTGACCTTTCTGACAGCGGGGGAGAAAGCTGCATGTGTTCCACCATTTGACTGTGCTGATCTGTGGAAGGAGACGGAGCGGTGTGTTTCATTTGTATAACACTTTGATCAGATTGAACTCTTTGTACTAATGTTCAATTATTGAGGCCATTACATGGAGAAAATAGGTGAAGATTCAAGGTTTAAAATTCTTGAACTTCAGTTCAAAGCTCAGAAGCGTGTGTTTGTGTTTGTGTTTGTGTGTGTGTGTGTGTGTGTGTCTCCACATTTTCATTTCATTTTAACATCAGTATAGACCTCTGAGCAGCTTCTGCTGGTTTGTCAGGATCCTGCGCAGCTCATTGAGCCAGGCCATCTTCACCTCCACTGTGGGAGCCTGCGACCAAACAAACACATCGCAGGTTTGAACACACGTCTCGCGCACTGAGTATCTTTTTGCTAATTTCACTGTAGCAATATGAGGAATTCAAAGGTACATACAACCCATAAATTCTATGTTCACCTGAACCACGTACACCTCTTCTCTGCCGCTGTACCAGATCTCAAACTTCTTCACATCTCCCTTGACGTTCTCTGTGATACCCACAGCAGTCATCTGCCAAGAGTCATACAGTGTTTATGAAGACACGCACGTACGTGATACATCACACTTACATCATGTAACACATCTGTCTTGACACAACACCAATGTTCATATTCGCTCACGCCTCCGCTGCATGACGGCTTCCTCCCGACAACCTCAATAATAAATCAAGAGCAAGAAGCAGCTGTTGGTGGTGCCAGCTGTGACACCTTCTACACAGCAGCATGTACAGCAAAAGACATCTTAAAAGAATACATCAGCCTCTTTGACCGAATAGAGTCCGGCACATGTGTTTTAATGAAGCTACAGTATGGATCACTATAAAGGGGTATGTGTGGGGATCTACAGTACATGAGAGTTGATACTACCGCAGTATTACATTACAGCACCTGGATTACATTGTAAATCCTAATATCGGTTTACATAAGAATGGCTAGTCATTACTTTGCACCACTCCTGACTCCTGTTGTGATACAGATTTAGGTACTGTACAGTTTTCAACCTACATTTTTTTCCCAAATGAGAAAATTTTGATCACGAATACATATGTTGTGTTTTTTTTAAATCAACACAGATGCTTAACATACACACATACACCCACTGGTGTATGAATATGAGTGTGAATGGGTGAATGCGAGGCTAAAGTGCTTTGGGCATTACAAATGTGTAGAAAAGCACTATATAAGTGCAATCCATTTACCATTTTACCATAAAAATACAGTAATTTAGATAGGAGAGATATATGAGATTCTGACATTAAACCCTCTAAACCCCGGCTGGGCCTGTAGGATTTAGGAGGTATGGGGTCAACATATGTCTCTCTGTTACTCATGCGGTTCACTTTTCTTTTTTTTTGTGGGTTATTGTTATTGTACCTGTTTTGTGCTCTTTGTGTATGTGTGTGGGTTTTTTTTTGTTTTGTCTGTTGTCTCTGACCCTATCATTGTGGGTTGGGAATGTTTTCTTGTAGTGTATCAATGTACCGCAACTGTCTTATAAAAAAATGTAAGATAAAATAACACAGTCCTATATTACATTAACTTTTCTCATCTCCCACAGTTTTCATTCAGATATAAACATACAATATTGGACTGTACACAACAGTGTATAAACTAGATGTCCACAAAGATGTCAGGGTTGGTCCTATGAGACATATTAACATGGCTCAGGGGCCTATGAACCTGACTTACTCCTCTGTGTATAAAAACACACACACCTGTGAAGGCGTACCTTGAGACAGTGCTTGAAGCTATACGAGGGTGTCTTGTCACAGCCTTCTCCATGCTCCTCTCTGCGTTTACAGAACAGCAAAGCCCTCTCGTACAAGAACAGGTGTCTCTGCATGGGTTTGAAGCGAGCCAGTTCCTTCATGCGAGTGGGTCCTCGTTTATGGCTGATCCACACACTGAAAGAGCCCTGCATCAACACTCTGCCCAGCTCGCAAATATCTCCCTGCGTGTATTGAGAAGGAATAATAATCAGGAAATAACGGTAGTTTAGGAGACTTAGACATTTCAATTCTTATCATTCAGTGTGGAGGTCTGGCTCACCTCATATCCTGTGATGGCGATCTGATGCATGGAGTCATTGACTGATTTCAGTAGATCTAACATCGCTGTTAGTGCCTCCTGTAGTTCAGACGTTCCCTCGCAGTCTGTACTGTATTTCAGCAACTCCTAAACATAAATAAAACATTAAAGCTATTCGAAGATCAACAGCACTACTGAAGGATGTTGAAATCTGTCTGCCTGTATCACGTTTATCACATATTCAGTGTCTGACCTTAAGCATCAGCTGGTATTTGGTGAGGCGCTGGACTGGTTTCAACAGGTATGAATCCAAACCCAGTTTGTGCTCCAGCTTTTTTTGACACTCCTTCAACATAAAAGACAAAGCATAAACAATGTTTGTGTGTAAAAGTCACACAAACAGTGGATGAATCCTACAAAATTAACAACTGAAAATGTAATGCCATTGAAACTGACCTGAAAGAAGGCACAGTCTGAGAACTGTCTCCACAGAGACTCAGAGCGCGGCTTGTTCTGACAATAGCATTCATACATTTGGAAATTCTCCTTCTGAAAATATGGGGAAACATAATAATTCCCAGATTGTACAGAAGCAGTTGTTTTGAGTGGAGTTGTATGAGGCACGATCAGTGAAACACCTATGATTATGATGTCATCAGTACATTAAAGAGTCCTAGGCATGAATATACTGCTATAAAAAATTCCTTTGAGATGATATAACACAAATTGAAAAATATAGGTTATGGCGGCAAAAAAACAAAAAAACCAACATGGATTGTTGTTTCTTCTGTGAACTTGGCCACAGCAGTCTACAATCTGCATTTCAGGTGAAACTCATCATCTTACCCGCTCAAGAAAACAAGCACCGACACTTTCAGGCGCCTCCAAACATACTTCCAGATCCTGAAGGAAAACCCTATAGTCACAGAAAAGTCAAAAGTCAAGAGTTAACAGCCTTGTATTAAATTAGAAGCAACACTGAATTGTTTCAAAGGGATGCATTATATGAACATGTAATATTGTAAAGCAGGCAAGAGAAATAAAGACACCATAGCATATAACTGAGATATTCACTTTGAGAAGTTTATATATATATATACAT
>JAPTHA010000002.1:9398736-9424446 GCA_029814585.1 Gymnapogon annona
ACTGTCATTATATATACTGTGGATTTTATTAGGTTTTGTCATAACTATCAAAGACTCATTCACAGTACAGTCAAACCTGATGGTAAGTATTATATTTGAAATTTTAAAGAGTTGGTTGGATCATAACACATTCCTCTTATATACTGGGACTGTTACACATTAAGAAGACCTTGAGGAAAAAGCATGAAATGTATATAATAAGACAAATAATAATTATAACAAAGGGTTCCAGGTTGACTCAACACAGAATAAAGGAAAAACCCACATAAAGCACTAGAATATCTGTTATTTGTCCTTGACATTGATTCCACTGCAGAGATGAACCTTTGTAAATATAAATTCTCTGTCAGTTGAGGTTGTGTTGAAGGTGGATGAGCGTTTCCAGTCAGGTCCAGACCTGATGACTGTGAGGGACGTAGCATTTTCATGTCTATCAACACCCTTAACCTCTATGGAGATGCCCTATATATTAAGTATTTATGATGGCTGCGTAACCCGATTTTCCACTCAATATTAGATTTGCTCTCTTCATTTTCATATTAATTCACTCTTCACTAATATTTCACTCTTCTCCAAATCTATTTTTTGTACTGGTTTAAATGTTTGTATTAATGTACAGGATGACTTTGTTTTCTTTAAACATGTCTAATGCACATTATGAAAGCCCCATCCCTCTTGTTATGTTTACAGTTTGTACATTTTTGTAAGGTGACTGATCACATGATGTAACACCAAGGGGCCTGGGGTATTTAAGATTGATTCCTTACATACAATTTTACAAGAAGTCTCCGTGGAAGAATAGATAATATGTATGCCATCTGGAATGTTACAGGTAGAGTATATTTTCCTTCATCAAACCATTCAATGATGGATTAATGCCTACAGATGAGGACACGTTCACTCAGCCTGCATTTCTTTTTTTTTTTTGTCCAAATACTAATATGTAATCCCTTGTGCAGCAACAAATCCTTTTTGTGCACATGCAAGCAGGTTCATAGTACGCAGAGAACTAACTTAATGCTGCTTTTACGTCATGAGATATTTTACAAAACAAAGCTTTCCATGCTAAGGAGATTAGAGTGGTGTGTACCTGTGCGTGAATGGAAACGACCCAAGAAAATAGTGGATTCCATCAACTGTGATGAAAACACTAGATTTAGGTTTAAAGGCAAAAACACAGCAATATAAATGCCTTAAATATTCATATTTCTGTTTAACTGCAATTAAAACTTGGTCTGCATTTAGTTTTGAGAGTGGAGGATTTCATTCATGTTTGGTCATGATTGTGTGTGTAGGTTGTAATGTGACTATTATGGCACATTAGAGTCACATTGTGTACATTTATTGGTTTACAGTCTTTTAAATAACCTTAAGAAAACTTGTGTGCTTGTAAGTTTTTAAGCATCTGCTGATAAAGACAAAAGTAGGCAAAACATGACCAGTGTAAGTAATTATGGATTGTTTCTCATTATGAAAACGTTGAGGTATGTGGTATGTGGTTCATGCTACATTACTTCCTCATGCTCACACGGCATCCCATGGAAGAAGATCAGCACAGGTCCAGAATATCGGGTTCATATTACACACACAGAGGAGAAACAACCTCACCTGGTATAAATAGAAATTCACAATGGCCTTTTTCCTCTGCTGTTTCCTTTACCTACACACCCGTCTATAGGTCTATTGAACCCACAGGGGACATAAAAGTCAAGGGACCATCAATTAAACAATAACTCAACCTCACCAAGATCCAAAAGTAATTACATTAGCCTCTGGAGGAAGCTGATCCATTGAGCTGTAAGTCACATCGGACACTATTCCTATCCATCATCGTGCATACTTTTTGGTTAATTTTTTTCATGTTGTCGTTTAAACTTCAGCTGAGGGCCCACATTAAAAGAGGCAGCGACAGTTTTTTTTTTCAGGCCCTGTGTAAAACATACACTGTAATGCTGAAAGCTTTACTGTAGTACATACAAAGTACATACACGTACTGTTTATGCAAAGTAGGATTTACAAAGGAAATTGCTTTGTCTTTCATCACTAGCCCCACTGATAGTTTAAAGTCCAAATGGTTACTATAAACAAAAAATCATCCATTTGTGGAGGCTTAAAATAACTGTCATAATCCCTGCAATGGCCCAGTCCCAAAGGAAAGCTGCAAAAACTGGCACATGAATGACACTAACATCAGACACAGGATGCGAGACTTGTCACTTCTTGTATGTTTCCAATGAAAGGCTGAACCCTGCGAAATGTGACATCACAGTGCATTCCTTCACTTCATTTAAGTTTCAGTGAATTCAGTTAACATAAATGAAGTCAAAATGGGGAACAGTTCATAAATACAGATGAAAGATTGTGTTTAAAGGCTGTGAGTAGTAAGCAGGGGTTTAACCGGGGACGGTCAGAGTCTTGTCTACTCACGCTGCAGAGTGCTCTGGAGCTGAGAGCCAGCCTGCAGAAGGCAGTGGTAGCTCTCCATCTCCTCCTTTGGCTCTTTCTCTTCCTGCAGCGACACTGGGCCCATTCCCCCTGTGTCCGTCTCCGGATCAGGCTGCAGGAACCGATGCAGTCTGCGGTGGGAGCTGTAAACACTGGTCCAGGCCTTATATCTTCTTCAGTGTCCCATAGTCCTCCATAGCATCCGTATATAGATACTTGGGCTCTGCAGCTCCCCTGGTCCGGTAGGGACAGGTCCCTGAGGGTGCTGCTGGATCTTCCTGACCTTGAGCAACATAGAAGGCCTTCACACAGAGCAGGACACCTACAACAGATACAGGCCCATGGTAAAATAGCGGGTCACCATCCTCACGCTCCTCCTGCAGTGGGTGTGACGCGCCGTTTCCCTCACGTCTGCTGGTCCGGCAGAGTACCCCTGCCCTCAGCAGCAGTCAGCCACTTCAAGGATCCATCTGGCCACTGCTGCCTGCCCGTCTCTCCGCTTGCCCCTCCCTCCTCCACTCTCTCTCTCTCCCTCCCCCCTCTCTCTCTCTGAGCTTTAGTGCGTCAGCTCTGCAACCGTGCACAGCTCAAGAGTATACTCCTGACACGCTGCCAATTCCCCCCCCCCACCCCCAACTTCTCTCTCTCCCCTTCACACTCCATGCTTCTTTTTTTTGTCACTTTCTATGGGGTTAGTATAATTCTCACTTCATTACAGTAACCAGGATTGTTTGGCTGTCTCATCATTAAGTCAAATATAAAAGCTCATTCAGTGGGGAAGGGATCCTTTGTAGAAATGAAAATGAAAATCTACCGCACCCTCAGCCAACAACTTATAAGGGCCTGATGTGAAACACAGCCTTTAATACACAACAATCACATTCAAACAGAAGAACAAATATGAAAGGGTGTCATTGTGTACATTCCGACACACTGACTGAGCCTTTCTCCGCTCAGCTCCCCACTGCTCAGCCTACGGATACTATGAATGGATTAGTGCTCATTTACAGTAGTTAGTTGGGGTGGGGAATCATACATGCCCACTTCTACACAGAGTAGTTTTCTTCATGTGAGGTTACACATGGAGATGTGGAGGAGCAGCAGCAACACTACGACCTCAGCTGATCCAGCATAGCCTCACACACACACACACACACACACACGCACACACACACACGCACACACCAACCACCTACACACACAAACATCCTTACATCAGACAGATCCGCTGACATGACTGAACAGAACACTAAAGACGTGTTTATCTTCAAAACGTTCTGCTTTATTACAGAAAATTTTCAGGATTTGAATATACTACGTTTCAAAGAGGTACATTCAGCTTGGAGGTTTGGAGTGTTGAGGCTGGAGACCCAAAGGCTCTTGTGGTCCCTACCACAAGATGCAGAGGTGAAGTGCCTGAAGGTGTCCACCTCCACTGTAAGGCGGCACCACACCTCCACTCCTCACACACAAGGACGGAGTCCGTTACCATAGAGCCTCGTGCTTTTTTGTTCTTTTTTTTTTTGAACAATTCGATTTTCTTATAAAAAGTGGCTGAAAAAAAGGTTGCATTAAAAATACAATCCATTCTTTTATAGGTTTTTTTTTTATTTTGACAGGCAAAACGTTAGAATTAAATATATTTTAAGCTCTGAAAATAGCATCTCTGATGTCATTTAAAGGTTTTTTTTGTTTATTTTTATTCTTAACAAAGCAGGCAGCCCCTCTCAGTTACTACATTTCTCTGGCACAGTGCAATCTGGAGGTGATGGCTTTACAGAATAAATAACAACCTCTTCTCTTCTATCAAACGATAGACAATTTTAATATAAAAACCAACAAACCATAGGGTGTGTTAATGATAAATTTGCACATTTTTTATCCAAGTTAGTATCAACTCCATGATTAAACTTTAACACAGATATGTTAAACCACAGATTAACAGAACAGAAACAAGTTGTGGTAAAGTAATTGACTGATATTCAGAGTCTGGAGCATTAAGTACTAAAATATAAAACCATCTTAAAAAATAAGTATCTTGGGAGTGTGATGGGGGCTGCCTGTCTTTGCAGATATGACAAAGACTATCAAATGGATTGGCACGGGCTCATATCAAGATGTGGCTGATACAGGTGAAAACACCTGGCACAAAGCTGATCACTTTCTGCAATAAAAAAGATCCATGTAATAAAAATATAACATTTGTGAGTAAAATTACACTTAACAATAAATATGCCTAATAGACAACACAATGTTTGTGGAAAAAAAACCAAACAAATATTCCAAAACCAGCTATCTAAGTGTCGGAAACTATGGCATGTTTAAATGGAATGTTTAAAGCAGTACACGAGTTAAAGGAAGGAATAAAAGGCCCAACGGTCCACTCTCTCCATCCTGAGGGTCAGCAGGTGAAACAAACATCAGTCAAAGGAGGTGGAGCGCAGAGCCTCACAGTGGCGTTAACTAGAATCCGTCCGCAGGTCTGAAACCGGTCGTCTTTACACTCCGACAACCTCAGCCCGTCTCAGAAAAAAACATCAACTACGTCATGGATCACAAACATAAATACTTAATTTAGGCTTTAGTGCAGTGTGCATTTAACCGTATGCCGAGTGTGGTTATTGTCGTCTCTCTGATATGTGATGTGTGTGTGCTCGGACATATGTGGACATGACGATCGAAGAAACCAGTTTCCTTAATAGTGCAGAAAATGTCTAACCGTATCACAAGGTTCAAGTAATCCTGGTTTTCATTCAGTTCTGGCTATTATTATCCAGCATACTCGGACGCAATTATGGAACACACACACACACTGACTTGTCTTTTCAGATCACACTGTTCTGACAGCGTTGGGTATTTTGTGTCCGTTTCAGACTTAATCTTTTTGGCTTAGAGCAGATAATATCATACATGTATCAGCTATATATACAGTACAGCACATATATTAATTTACTCATCTGAGGTGTCGTCTCTTAAATTATCTCTGAGGTCGGAAGATTTAGGTCGCACTCTGAGTAATGTTCCACTGCTAAAGGATGTGCAACATTTCTAATCTATTTCTCAATCTTTCATACACACACGCACATACACACTTTTTGGATCGAGTGGTAATATGGCCTTCTTTAACTTTCCTGGCATCTTAGTATTCAGTAGCAATTGCTGATTCTTACTGGAAAACAGTCACACAATTAACTAGACGCTCGAATAGTATCAGAACAATCAGTTTGCTGCTCTGCAATGGTTGAAACAACATTCAGTAACTTTTCCGCCATTAATGATGTTGACCTGTGGACGAGTGTTTGCCGAAATTACTTACGACCATTTAAAGAATAACCATTGAAAATGTGAAAAGTGTACAAACTGCAAAAGTGGAATCAATTTTCAAAGTGATGCTGCTATATAAACAAAAAAACAACAGTGTCGTCATGTCTCATAAACACTTGCAGAGTACAGTGACTGAGCATCAGTGGAGTGAAGCATTCTTTAGAGACTTCATTCATGCAAGTGAACCATTCTTGGGAGAGGATATTGCAACTGCTCGTTAAAACACAGCAGTTGGATTGAGCTACTGACAAGGCAGTCGTGTTTGCATTCATTTGTAAGCTTGTATATATAAAAAAAACAATATAAATTTAAAGTCAAAGAAAATCGGAAAAAAGTCATGCCCGTCATCCGAGTAGATATTTAAAAATAAAGCAGGGCGATGCTCTGCAGGCATGCGTTGGAGAGGGTTGGTCAGAACAGGATGGAGTAGGTGCAGTAAACGCAGCATCGACAGGTTGACAGAGTGCTGAAACCCATTTCATCATTAAATCAGGACATCTCTTTATCTTCTGGTACCTCCTCCTCCTCCTCCTTCAGGGAAGATGGCACACTGCTTTGACATGACCGGTAGACAGACCCTGAAAGTGGCTGTGCCCCGTGGTGGATTTGAGTCCTAGCTGCTTTTCACTCCTACTCCCTCAGGTTCTTGTACGATATTGGTGTCACAGCTGTGATCTGCAAAAGCACAAGTGGAACTATTTTTACTCTGGTGTATGCTCTGGTTTTGTTGTTTTTTTTTATGAGCTGAAGCTACATGAGAAAAGAGGGCGAGACACCTTGAAATAACCCAGAATCATCACGGCTACATAACAAAAAAAAAGAAAACAACACCACCTCCACCAGAGTCAAACAGAAATTAGTAATGCTCCCCCCATTTCATCCAAGTCTACTGATTTCATCCAGGCTGCGCCGCAACACTGAGCAGACACAGACGTTAGGCTTCAGTCTGAGAGGTTTACCTGGATGTTTGTAGGAGGCCACCTTCTGAAAGCTACAGGGAGAGTAAAAACGCAGGTTAAAACAGTGGAAAGCAGTGAGTGGTGGTTTGGTTTGTACTAGTGCTAAGCAACAGATATGGATGAACCTGGGATGGAGGGATGGGAGGTGGAACGTTCAGAAACACATACAGGGGGTGGACAAGAGTGGGAAATTTGATGTTCAGACAATGTCTTCTAGACTGTGGTATGTTCTGCTCATTTTCTAACATTCTGTTGCACTTTATGGATTTATTGTGCGTTAATTTGAAAATGTCCTCAAAAATCAATATAAATTGAATTGTACCATTTTATTGATAGCAACACAAACTCTGCTTATTAAGAGTAAAGGAACGGACAGTCACATATTTGACTGTGATGATTTTCTTATTGTACATTATAACATTTCTTTCTATGGTGATTGTCTTGGTTGTGTTGTCAACCCCCTGCGTGTGATGCATCAGTGTTCAGCCGTAGGTTACATAGTCAAAACATGCAAATAGCCAAGCTCAGCTTCAAGTAAGTACACAATGACCAACGGCACACATTAGGACAACACGGATCAAAACACAACATTATGATCAGGTCACAAAAGACACATTAAATCACAGATCAGCTCTGCTGTCTCACATCGACACAATAAACAAAGAAAACATGACAGCCATTGCTTCACATTCAGGTATCCCTGGTCAGAAATGAGCATGGACACAAATTAAAAACATTGCTTCCAAAAACCCAATGACAGATTGGTTTTTTAGAAGCACATGAGCCCTGACACACTGGGAGGGAGGCTGAAAGGAGCATGTGACGATACAGAAACTACAAAGGTTTGGAACATCAGATCTAGTGATGCGCTGACATGTATTGAATGCATCAATTGACCACTTGGGGTGAATGTCAATAAAATTAAACTTGAGTCAGACATGAAAAAAGCTGAATCGCTTCAGCCATCCAATAACCACTATGTAAACACAGGAACAAACTGGGTCTTGCTGAATTTGGCCTGAATGTTTGAGAGACTGGCCCAGAACTGCTGGAATAAGTAGCCTGAAAAGTATGTTTTTAATTGGTTGGAGTGGCCTTAAGGTGGGCTGATACCTGTTTAAATGACAGTATTGGACTCGTCTGAAAACGTTCTCATGAGCAGGGGCCTGGCCGAAGACCTGGGAGACTGGAGGCCCCCAACGCTCGACTGAACCAGCTTCTTCTAGAAGGGTGAGGCAAGAGACACCGGAGACGTCACTACACCGACACAGACACGCACACACCTGGCCTCTCTCCAAACATACAAGATACACACAAACAGGGAACACACATATACAGACACAAAGACTTAAACAGCTGGGAGACAGGCGGACAATGAAAATAAAACCAAGTGCCTTTTATTTATTTATTTTTTAAAACTTTCCTGCATTGAAATTTTCAGCCTCTAGAAGAGAAAAAGAATAAAGGGTCAAGTAGACCTTTGGACGACAGCATTACCTGCATTAATTCAAAAGATACTACAATTCCAAATCTATTAAAATAAAGCACTATGTAAGACGCACGCACACACAAACAGAATGCAGATGCCCGCAGTGGTTGTGGGGAGAGTCCATGATGAGGTTGCTGACTTGAGCCTCATGCAGGTAAAGTAGGTTTTGGTGCTTTGGCGTGCACCTACTGGACATGCGGAGGCAGCAGGCATTGGAGCAGCACAGGGAGCTGGGATGAGACACGGACTGATACGACTTCTATCACACAGTCTTCTATCACACAAAAATAGAAGACTGACTGCACGCCTTCAGCTAGGACATCTGGTCCTGCTCCACACTGCTAGGTCAGCTGAGAATCACTGGCAAACACTTGGGCACACACACACGCCGCTAACCAACAAATCTTCCAACTGTCTCTCTCTCTCTCTCTCTCTCTATATATATATATACATCTTCAGAAAGTGACTAAAGGCGAGCTTTTAATAGCTTGAAATTGTCTTATCTGATCAGTCCAGCTATGGAAAAAAAAAAGCTGCAGGATATCACCCCCAAGTTGCTTAAAGAACAGGAATGGGAAGTCTAACAGCAGGAGAGGAAGGACAAAACAGGTAGGAAACGAACAAGACTGGCAGACACACACAAACTGTGTGAGCAGGGAAGGCATAAGAGAAGGAGCTGGCAGAGAGGAAAAAAAAGAGACCTCAGTCACTCCATGAGAAGCTGTGAGTGCTAGCGGTCTGCGACAACATGAAGATAGTGGATGTCCCCGTGGAAGGAAGGCGATGTTTCATCTTTAGGAAGGCAGATCCAGAGGGAAAGAGAGAGAAAATAAGGGGAGACAGAGACAGGAGAATGTGTAAAAGGGCAAAAGTGAGAGTAGTATTAAGAAACACCAAGCTGGAAAGCTGGGAAATGAGTTAAAGCAGGGTTAAAGGGGGTTTTATGGGATGGCTCGAGTGCACTACCCTATAAGAACACCTGCGACTTTATATTTGTACTGCCAACACCATAATCTAGTGTGTGAGGCTCAGTGCACACGGACAAAAACAGAAAATAATTCACAGGTTTCTGGTCGAGTGTATCAGATATGTACTCAAGCATAACAACCAGCAAGTTCTGACCATTTCCACACAATCAGAGTGGCTCATTTTGCCTGGTTTATAGGTTTTCTGGGGGAAAAATGTGTGAAATATTAGACATTTTCTTTTTAATGCATGAAAAATAAGAAAAGTTGCAGTGAAATCAGTGTTTTTGTGATTTAAATGATCTAAAGTCTTGAACTACACACCAGCTACACTCAAATATCAGAGGCAAAGGTGAAAAAAGTATCGTTATAGGTATCACTAATGATATTTTAACAGTATTTTTCCTGGAATGAAAAAGTCTCGACTCATTCTGTATGAGACGAGACTCATTTGTATGTGACTAAGCTTGACAACAAATTTTTTTCCATTCACTGACTGGTGTATAGTTGGGTTGTTATATACAACCACTCCACAGGTAAATCTGAACAATCAAGAATGCTTTTTCTTCCTTTATTAAGTCTTGACAGGAAATGCATTCCACGAGAGAGAGAGAGAGAAAAAAGAAAAACAACTAAGAAGTGAAGTAGGAAACATTCTCTATATGTTCCAAATCAACAACGTGTGCATGTCAGCTGTACCTGTCGTGAGTGGTGGCTGCGGGGTTTGCGGAACACTGCAAGCAGGATCTCTGGCAGTAGGCTGAGCAGGATGAGCAGGATGATGACCAGCCAGGCTGACACAGAACTCAGCATGTTTGCAAACACAAAGTACAAACGCTGCTGTCTCAGGAAAGGCCTATGAAGGAGAGGACACTTAAGTTCATGACAGCAGAGGAGCATGGGAAAAAAATACATGAAACTTAAAAATAATAAATGTATATGGTTGTTTAAGTTATTAGATGCATAGTTGTTTTCTAACCATATGATTCCTCCCCAGAAGAAGCTGAAAAACACATAGAAAGCCAAGGAGCCCCAGATTACAAAGTGGTTGATCCATGTCCAATGTCGTGTGTCCAACGCAAGCTAAAAAGTGGAGAAAATCAAATACATGAACATTGAAAATTTGACTCTTAGTGTCAGTGTTGCGCAAAAAAAAACCAAGCTGCTGAAATTACACACCGTTTAATAGAAGTTATAAACGAAGAACAGGGTGTAGGTTACCTTTAGTGTAACAGTGAAGACCAGGACAGTGAAGACAATGGTTCCATATGACCAGTTTCCAAAAACCTAGATTTAAAAGATAGAAATGAGCAGCTGAGCAAAGAACAATCAAGTGAGACAACCTCAGAGCCATTCAAAAGGTAAATGTGAAAACACACCTGGCCATTATCCTGCAGTGCTGAGTTACTGAACAAATATCGAACGCCGAAAAAGAAAAGCAATCCGTGAAAGACTCCAAGTAGAGTCCAGTATAGGAAGGGCCCCCATCGCAACATGGCATTCTTAGCGATCTCTCTAAAAAACGTTATGAAAAAGAAAGCTCCACAGAGTTATTATTATAAAGACTAAGAACACAAAAGGGACAGATAAAAGTGGCCAAAGACTAAATATAAATGAGATTTTAATTCTATTACAATATATAGAATATGACTTTTTATTATTCTACTATGAATTAACATAAGAGAGCAACATAACTTCTACGGACAGCATCCCATAATAAAAAGTGACACTTCCCAGGTTTACCTGTAGAGGGTGGCATTGTCCAGCAGAACTTCAATGCAGATGTGCTGCTCCAAGAGGCTGTAAGCCAGGATGGGCATAGAGGTGAAGCAGATGTTGTACATGGTCAAATAGGCCGCATCATACAGGGGCTGAGGATCACGGGAACAGGAGGAGGTGGGAGGAGGAGGTGGGTGGGGTGGGTAAGGTGTCGAAGGAGAAGGGGCAGTGGGACAACCAGGGGTTATTACCTCACACACACCAACATACATATGCATAGACTGTAATGAGCCAGCTTGTACACACCTTTCATCAGGTTGTGTGTTTTAACTCTTCGTCATAGTGAACAACTTACATTAAAAAGGTTGACATGTTCACTGAATTATCTTACATCTTTGTGTCAAGAATAGTTTGTATATGAAGATGAAATATATCAAAACAGTCTTTAATCACAGTAATTCAAATACTTACATGCATATCTTCATTAATAATCTAATAAATTCAACCACATGCACAAAAATGTAACATGACTGTGTATTTAGTATATCCACATTTTTATACATAACATGAATGATTGTGTGTGCATGAAGGCATAACTGCATACAGGCCGACTGATATAGTCATCTACTAGATGATACCATAATATGATGTTCAGATACTATGTGTAGTTACAAAACAGACACGGGGACATGTCTGGTATGTCTGTATGTTTCAATGTCGTCTACAAATGGGTCAGTGTAGAAACATATCAGCCAGAGCTCATACATCCCATGGGGAAGTAGAGAGGGAGGGACAATCTGAGGGAAAAGTTTTCATTCAGGACAAGGATGAAAAGGTGAAAATTCAAGGGACACTGCCCTCTTTCATGTTCAGAGCATCTTTGAACCTCAAAGAGCCCCGGGACATACTCACTTGCTGTGAATATCCGCAGAAGAACTGGTACAAAAACTGAGGTAAGATGAAGCAAAGGTTCTGTAGGCAAACACAAAAGGAGAAACAGGCTTGTACTGATGCACACAACATAAAAGGATGTGACACAACGGCACCAATTCATACATAGTTAGAAAGTAATTTAACGTAAAAAAAACACGAAAAGGTTTGATTCAGTCAAATCTATGTCAACACATTTAACCCTCAAATAAATAGAGGAACCAAACACTTGCTTTTTTGGTCTGAAAAAAGCAACACTGGTTCTTACCTTGTAGAAGAAATATTGCACCAGATGAGCAATGCGAACATAGTAGAGGTGTCCGTGTGCAAGCAACAGT
Source organism: Gymnapogon annona (assembly GCA_029814585.1). Lineage (NCBI taxonomy): Eukaryota > Metazoa > Chordata > Actinopteri > Kurtiformes > Apogonidae > Gymnapogon > Gymnapogon annona. Next base: position 9,410,906 of record JAPTHA010000002.1, read on the forward strand.
TTTTTGAGGTGCTTCAGTTTGGGGATGGCGTAATCACTGTTCCTGACTGCCTGTCGACCCTCTTTACCCTTAATACCTAAAAACCAAAGGGATATGAGGATGACACAATGTTCTCACTGTTTTAAGTTGTTAGTAGACAGATCCAGAAAGAGAAATCCTACCAATGCCTACGTGAGCCTCCAGTATCATGCTAACATCATTGGCACCATCTCCAATTGAAAGGGTGATGGGGTCACCTTTAGAGTTCTTGACCATTTTAACAATCTAAGTGGAGAAAGACGAGGGGTGTCTAAATAAAAGTGTACACTGTATAAAAAGTATACTCAAATTTGTCATTAATAAATATTTTCCTTAGTTCAAGGGTTTTTTTTTCCTGACCTGTGCCTTTTGTAGAGGGGCCATGCGACAACAGAGCACAGCGGTGCAGTTCTGACAAATCTGAAGGAACAGGTTCTTGTAGCGACTGGAGTCAGAGGATGAGTTAAAAACCATAGACAGAGTGGCTCCGTCTATAATAAAACCGTAGTCCTGGTTGGCTGAAGACCAGCTCCTGCGTCACAGTGAACAAAAACGACTTAACCTTCAATACAATGTGCTAAAAGTTAGTTACATTATTATATACAGTACAGTTTTTCACCTACACTTTAAATGATTTATAGGAACAGAACTGCTAAACTGGAATTTCACTGTTCTTGTGACGATGACAATAAAGTTTATTCTATTCTATTGTAGTCTATTAATTCTATTGTATTCTAAAAATGTCAATACAAGCAATCCATCATGTTTAGTAAAATAATATAAAGACTGGTTGTAAACCTGGTGATGCCTGCTTTCACTGGTGGCGCGTCCTGCACCGCCTTCTTATGATATTCCAGTAAGAGCTCGTGTAGTCGCTCCTCGCGCCTCCTCGCTCCATCCTCCAGCGTTCGAACTGTTAACTCCAACAACTCTGTATTCCTTTGAAACAACCGACAAGCATAACAGGTGGATTTGGCTGTCTCCATCTTGTCGCCCGTCAAGACCCAAACTTTCATGCCTGCACCCTGCAGAGCCTCCATTGTCTCAGCAGCTTCCTCTTGAAGCCTGACAGAAAGAATACATTTGCAGATAATCAGATCACAAGTAGAATTCGCAATCCTTTATACAAAGTGTTTTAATGATTTAAGAAAACACATTATACATCAGCTCATCTCTAAAAGGCCACTGGATGTGAAGTGAAATCACACTGTTTGCATCAGGGGTGTCAAACTCATTTTAGTTCAGGGCCCAAATTCAGCCACATTTTGTTTGAAGTGGGCGAGGCCAGTACAATAATAACAGAATTGCATATCAATAATGTCAAACTTTCCTTATATGATGAAAATGTTTACATCTACAAACTGTCCTTAAAAAAATGTGAATAACATCAACAACCTCAAAATTCTTAAGAAAAATAAGTCTAATTTTAACATTATTATACCTGTTTATAATTTATACGACTTACAGATCCCAGTGGATCTGCAAATAAACAATATTTAGTAACAGGTAGAATACTGATAAAATTACACTTTTCTTCAGACATTTCAGGTTGTCTATATTTGTTCATGTGATTTATGGTTTTTTTAGAAATGATACTTTGTTTTAGTGTAAATACAGAGAAATTACATGAAACTATTTACATTTCCACAGACAGAAAAATGAAATTGTGAGTATTTATAGGTTATTATGATAATGTTTTTCGCAATCGATACTTGGAACCTGAATAATATGTTTGCACGTACTGTATCTTAGGTGTAAATTTTGCATTTCACAAATTCATCCCACAGGCCACATGTTTGACTTCCCTGGTCTACATCACCAGGTCTGTCATTATGATGTCAAATGCACCCACCGATCTTCCACAGCAGTGGCTCCGATCAGACTCATGCCGGTCTCCACCTGGTTGTAAACAGCCATAAGCTTCTCCTCTCTGTCCTGCAGAGCCAGCCTAGCTTCCCTCAGTCCTGCATCTGCCTGAGCATACTCCACTGCACTCAGATGTTTGTAGGCCACACAAAGTGTCCGGTATCCTTCCTGCAAGGCCATGCAAGTTTATTTATATAGGGCATTTCTTACCAAGGCAATCCTGTTTTTTTACATCACTATAAGAATCATGCAGAGAGAGGAAACACTCCTTAAAAAACAAAAGACTGACAACACAACACAATTTTAAAACCTATACCAAAAGATACAGTAATATGTACCACAACAATTAGAGTAGTAGTACTAACTCGACACATGAAAAAAAACTGCTTATAATAGTGTGGATAATGTTGCTGCGCCTTATTTAGAGAAAATTATGGGCTAGTGTCGCTGAAATGAGTAAATTCAGTTTGGGGCACAACCATTCATTGATTTATAGACTATTGACAGCAATTTAAAATCTATTGTGTTGTAATCTGGAGCAAACAGTTTAGGGAAAAAAAAAAGACTAGAATAATCTGTGGTGAGTTAAAAACTGCTTGACCTTGGAGTCACAGAGAACAGAGAAATCAAAGGGAGGATTTATTGCTGCCTTCGGTACCCACTGTTGCATTGCGCTCTACGTGCATGCGTATCCTCTCAACCTCCTCCTGTCGGACACGGGGGAAGATGGAAGAGTCTGCTCCCTTGCAGAAAAGCAATGTGTCACCTGGACACAAAAAATACAGGCACACGAGTGTCATGGCTGTCCACAGGGATTAAAACTCAGGCAGTAAATATTGAGTCTCACCTGATGTGGATCGGACTATCACACTCATTCGCCTTCTCACCGGGTCAAAGTTAAGCACATGGAGCAGTTCATACCTTTGAGAAGTTCACAATAAATGTAATAACTACCACTTGCAGTGCAAAATTCACTAAATAATTTTATTTTACAAACAAACAATTGGAAATATCTTTTGAAAATATCAGAAAACAATAAGTCTTAAAAATGTATATACCATCTCTGAAATCAGTGACTTACTTTTCAATGACATTATTCCTGTTTAGTATTTTCATGGTCTTACTTTCAAGCCCCAGAAATGTGAAGCCATACCTGCAGATGGAGACAAAACATCACTAATGACCCTTTGATTTAGTCATATGTACTATGTTTATGCACTAGTTATTTTTCATTTCAGACCGCAAGTTAAAATTAATACGTTTAAAAAATTTTTTGTCCAACTCCACAGTTTACAAAAATGTGACAGACGTCCTCTATATTAATTTATGTAGATTGTTTTGTGTGGATGATTGTGGCAAATGTGAGTTGTTCATTATTAGCAAGGGTACCTTTTTGTAATACATTTTATTTGCCAAACAAACATGAAAAGACAGAGATATTTTTTTTAATATGAAGTTGCAAAACGAAAAACTGTACTTTGAGTTGTTGAAATGTTAGACAACTGCACCTGCACTTGCTTCCATACAGTTGTGCATAACATACATATGAAAGTACCACTCACTTGACATTTAAGTACAAATTACTACTCAAGAGTTTGTGACAATGTTGGCGTACAACTGAAACGGTGGTTTCATCCAGGCTCTTACCTCATGGCACCCTTGACCAAGGCAATCTCATCAGGTGAAGAGGCAATAAAGCCTCTTTGCTGCTGTTGTGGTTGAGTCAACTCTCCATCCACCACCAGGCCATCAAGCTGGTCTGTTAGCCCATCCACTTGGTCCTGACCCTGTTCTGTAGACTCCTTCACCTGGACTGTGTGGCACAGACAGAGTGCGCGCAGAAACAACTCCTCTTTCTCCTGTTGACACAACAATAAGTATTCACACTATTTTTAGATTAGATAACTTTATTTGTCCAACTCCGGGAAATTTGCAATGTACAACTTCAATTTTCCAATTTACAACGATAACTAATCTGTGCAACTGAATGAATTATTCAGCTGTCTCAAAGGCACTACTATATCTTTGGTATGTACCACATACTGTGTAACGGGCCATGAATTTGCAACCATTTGTCTAAATGACACCTTGTCAACATGCATGTTGAAGTGAAACAGCCTGTGAGGCGTTATCAGGTGCTCGTGTCAAGAGCCGGCGTCCACTTTACCCACCCTCCACGCTAAGTGCATATGTTGACATGTCAAGAAGTATGTATGTGTTTGACCTGTGAAGGGTCTTTCTGAGCAGCCAGCTATGTAATGGCCATATGTTGCCGCTTGTGTGACTTTAACAGCAGATGGAGGGACACCACAACACCCACCCTGCCAGCTTTCTGCTGTAGTTTGCTCACAGGTCCATCTGTGACACAGAAACCGTCTAACTCAGAGCTTGCGTCGCGGTATTTGTACTGGAAGCCATCGATGCAGCACTCTATGAACTCCATGTTATTCTGAGTCAGGGTGCCCGTCTTATCTGTGAAGACATATTCCACCTGCAAGACAGAGAGTGCATTACGGAGTGTTCCAGAGCCATAAAAAAACTCAGTTATTTAACAGGTTCCAGCAATAATATCTAGACACTAATAATTGCATTAGATTAGCGAGTTAATGAAGCATCGTATTCGACTAATAGAATTATCTGGCACATGTCACCACTGCTCAGTATGAGTTAAGTATGTGTAAAGGGACATAATTTGGCACAAATTATAATATGGCCTTTTTTAGTATTTTCATATTGGCAGCGAAAAATCTGCTTCTCCATCTGTATAAATGAATCCTTTCCTTGGACTAAAACTGATGCCTGGCATTAGGGATGTTTGATAAAACTAAATTCCAAGAGCTTATAACGGAACGGTGGAGGATTCTGACAGGATGCTGAATTCTCAGTATGTGGCTGTTTGTTACAGAAAAGACTGAGACAAATGACATTTCAGAAGAGGCTGAAGGCAGCGAGACAAAAGGCTGTAGAAAACAAAAACAGTTTGAGAAATACTATATCAAAGTTCATTTGTTTCTGTCGCGCACAACTATGACATAACGATAGTGATGATTCTCTTGGGCTAATCAGTAATCCACTGCGTCTGTGTCACACCGTTCAGTGTCGTTTTAGTTCACTTTGGAATTCAGAAGCGGTAAGTAGGAGGGGGAAAAAAAGCTACCAGGTACTTTGAGTGGTGGAGTTGAGTCAGTACCGTGCAGTGTCATGGAGCACATTACATAATTTGTCAACTTTATGACCATAAAAGGCACTGTAGATGAAAAACTGTTCTGTCAACCTGAAGCTTCTCCTGGAAATATTACTTTGTTAGTCAGTGTCCAAGAGTTTTCCATTTACTACAAAGATTGAGCTGAGATTTCTGGGTTTTAGATGTATGGACAATTTAACGTACATACAAAACCTTCCTTACAAGTCTTTGTTTGTTAAAAAGTCATAGAACGCAACACATGTGACTGACCTGACCCAGTTCCTCATTAAGGTCCGACGTGTTGACCAGTGCCCCTTCCTTGATTTCTGGGTCAAAGAAATCTTTATCCCACGTGATGAAAAAGGATCCCAAAAACTTCTGCATTTCAACCGTTACGTACATGGACACCGGAATGATGAAGTTAAAGAGCACCATGAAGGACAGGAAGTCAGTGAACATCTTTAGGTACTGTTGGAAAACAGAGAAAATACACACATTGCAAGGTCTGTGAACCATGTTGGAAATGTGAACGTTACTGCAGTCACTCATTTCTATGCGTTTAATATAACTTTTCAATTGTAGTAACGATTAAAGATGATGTCAATGCAGTGCTGCCTCTGGATGTTCATAGTTCATTGATGGTAACAGCAGAGGGTTAACAGTGAAATGGACCATGTAACAATGTTGGTATGCTGAGGCCATTTTGCTGATAAGGGTTTTACAACGTGGAGGAGAAGCGTGTTGGGCTTGTAAAAAGCTTTAATATGATGGATGGAGCCTTAAAATGTTACAGCTCTGGCCCTCCACGTGGCAAGTACAGCTGAGGTTGTACATTTACATACATCCATCTGAGACCCAGTGAACCTGTTATTCAGAATCACAAAAATGTAATTTAAATCTATACAGTGGAATCTCAATAGTAGAGATTATTTTTCGATTTCAGTTTTACTCATTCCTCTGTATGTGAGGACTTCTGTGAATGGGCAGATGTGTCACACCTGCTATTTCTAGACTTTGTGTTTAGGGAAGTTGAGACCATGTGACACGTTCAGCTATTCCTTCAGAAATGAAGTGGTCTCCATAGTGATGAGTACCGATGTGACATATCTGATTCGATTTTAAAGTACAATAAACATTTATAATAAAATGAAATAAATAATAGTTTCATTCAAAAACTCTTTGTAAAACTGCCCAAAGACTTATTATAAAAGAGTCTTTGGGCAATTTTCCTGAGAGTTTTTAAACTTGAAGTAGAATTTACATTTTGTAAAATTTTAAGAATTGGGAGGACAGAAACACATTTACATTATTCTTATATGTATGTGAGGTGGGTGTAAACCTCTCATTTTTGCCTTATGGTCCAATCAACACTAGCTACTATCTCAACCAACAGGCAGTTCAGACACTCACCCGGTTGGTGTCCTTCTCCCTCTGGGTTTTCTCATTATACCAAGGCTCGTCCTGCCCAGGCTTGCTCTGCCACACATATTTAAGCGTAGTACAAACTAGAGCCTTGCTCACCAATATGCAAAGGTAAACCAGGAGGAAGGCATTGATAGACCTGAAAATGTTTTTTTTAAATCACACTGTTTAGCAACACTAATTTATCAAAGTAATTCATTTAAGTGACACTTAAATTAATTTCTCAACTTACTTCTCCACAACAGAACGTTTCTGAGATTTTCCCTGGTAGTTGAGAGCCATTTTTGTCTCCATGCCGGTGTAAACTGCAACGCCTTAGGGAAAAAAAAAAAAACAAACGGCCAAAGAAGAGAGACTGGCATTTTAGCCACTGGGCTAGTTTAAGCAGTACATATTATAGTTGGAAAATCCTTTTTGCTTGACTCACCACAGATTTTCTGAGTATTTTTTAAAGTTGCCCCTTTCAGCAGGAGGTTTTCTGGGCCCAAAGACCTGCAAAAATCACACCAGTACATCAAACAGTGTAGTCAGGCAGAAGCTGTACAATCCACACACTCGTCCGTTCTCTAAATGGATGCTTGGCAGGGAAGCTGGCATCCACTCCAAAATCACAGTGACAGTACACAGTATGACTGCAGTCTGGGCTTACACCACTCCCAGTGTTCTTGAGAAGGACACTGGCATCTGTTTGTAGAGCCATTACAAAGCAGTCAATGATAAATGCCCATGGGAGTACTTTAGAAGCATTGGCTGAAGCCATGCCAGCCTGTTTTAATTTTAATGCGTGCCTGCAATAATGGATCAATGGAATAATGATTTGTTGATGCAAAGGGAAACAAATGAGTACTTAAGCAACTGTATTTTGAGTTTGCTCTCACTTAAATTGGCCTTAGACGTTTGTGCTCGAGTGCTCTCACCTCACTGCAGGCTCCTGATTGTTTTTATAAATGTGCATACGGCCAACAAACCTGGAACAAAAAAAACAAAACAAAAAAATAGAACAACTTAGAGTCAAATGTAAATATGCAAATATGACTTTGTTTAGTGTATTATCTGATGATTCTACCACCAGTACAACTGAGATACCTATCTATGCAGAGTTTACTTTGACAAAACTGGTGGAACCCAATGATCTAAGGTCAAAAGCGGAGTTTTGGGAGCCAGCTAATTACTGGTGATTAGCAAGTAGCACCCTGTCAGCTTAACTGACTCATTAGTAAGCATCTGGCACCATGACTTACTTAACATCTCAAACACCACTCTGATGTCTGGCTAAATGACAATACACCCGATAGTTGCCCCAAGAGGGAGCCACATGCTTTCACAGCAGATACCCAAAAGCAATAAGAATTATTAACTTTGGAGGAAGTGGTTTAGATTATTAGCTGACTTATTTTCTGCAGAGTGTTGCGGTACACGGAGTCCATTTCAACATTTCTACTATGTAAGCAACTCGGTGTAACCATACTAGAGATGACAAAAGGGTTTCCGATCAAATCAAAATGGGCCATTTAGGACATTTTGAAATAGCAGCTGAGTGAATCTATTGCTTCACAAACCACAGGCACAGCATGCTTTGAGTGTAAATCTGTTGGGGCCAAACGACGAGTGCCTACTTGTAAAGGTCAGGCTGTGGCTGTTCACACTCGATGGTGGCGTTAAGAGATTCCAGATCCTTCTCTGTGTCTGGCACCGTGTAGTGTGTCTTCACAGTCGAAAAGAGGATGAGAGTGAAGAGAAGAGCGTGAGCAGTGACTGCATGGGTCAACTGATCACTTTAGCCATCCCCCAAACTCTCAATCACAGACAATAGATGGAAACAGAAAGATTAATACTGGGAATCACGTACAACACCAAAAACGGGAACTAGACAGAGGAGGAAATATCCTCTTTCAAACAAGGTAGGCAAAGAATTACTATGAAAACTAGACTATTGTGTCTAGTCTAAGTAAAAGAAGAGTGTAAAGAACATGAAGTGATGGGAAAAACACTGCATGTTTCCCTTCATCACTAATCCTAATGAAAATCATATTTTTTAAAAAATGGTTTTCTTTTCATTCCACGGTCCAAACACTGATCAATTATTCAAAGGTAGAGAGTTTTATGTTACTTTATGGTTGGATTCCCCATCCAGGCTTGCTGTGGTAACGAAGCATGTGTCATCATCTCGACTAGATTGCAGCAGTATTAAATCACAGGGAAAGGTCTCATCTTCCTCCACCTCCACAACATCTCCAACCTGGTCAAAATACAGCACAACTAAACATTACAAACATTTTACACTTCACCTTTTACTTCTCTACCACACGCTGCTTACAAAGTGTTGAACATCTATCCATTAACATGAGCAAGTAATACCAGAGTCTTCCATCTGTCTCCTGTCAAATTGTTAATATAATCCATAGTCCCTTTTGTGCTGAGACATCATATCTGGTTATTTTTAAGTGAACTTTTGAGCTGGGTTCAGCTCCCTGTGGTTTTAGAAAAAGCACCACTGTTGAAGTTTTGTCAGCTGGATGTTGACTCAGTGGTAGTAGCAGCACTTGGATCGCTTTAACAAACCCTCAGTCACTGGATGCACATCATTAAAAAAGCTGATATGGGAACTTTTGAACACTAATCTCTCAGAACATTATTCCCAAGAATACAGGATAATGTATAATACAATCTTCATTAGAGTAACATAGAGTAATAGACACCATTGCACCCGTGTGTAGATATGTACTTGGTTCTGCTGACTTGTTCTCCCCTGTGTGTATATTCTTAAAATGCTGCTGGCAACTTCTCTATAGCCATTTCTCTGAGGAAATATTTATATAAGCCGATAGAGGAGCTACTGAAACATACCTTGATCTTCTCACTCTCCTTTCGCATCCTCCGGCCGTCCTCTAGCACCGTCACCGGGTACTTGTTCACCTCATTGTCAGCTTTATGCCGTAGCCAGTCCTCATAACCCTTCAACAATGCATACAAGTCATTGAAGTGTTATTTGCTGAGTTTGTGAAAAGTGCAAAAAAAAGGAAACATCTATAGTATAAACACTAGGGGTACAACGTTACATTGTCATACTGTTCGGTACAAGCATGTGGCGCCGAACAGGTCATTTGTCATTTTCAAATGAAGTTTCCATACAACTTGCGTTCACTGTATATTATAACGCACCACTTCTGCATTTTGCTCTGTAGGGAGAAGAATGTTTGCCAAGCACTCCTCCCTGGTACTAATATATGATTGGCCAGTGGTGGTTATAGGGCAGGACTTAGCAAAAGGTCGTTTCTTTTGTCATTTGTTGGAGCAGGACGCAGAGCCCTTCTCATTTCCACGTTGATGATAGATGTATACGTCAAATTCTGGATGTAGAGACACACTGGCAACATTAGGCTCTTTCCCACATAGTTGTAATAACTTAGTTGTGAGAACTATAAACCTGTTATTTAGTTGTAGGAACTACTCTTCCCGGGGGCACTTTTTGTTTGTACATTCCCACAGGTAGCAGGAACCATCATACGGAGCGGTGTGACGTAATCTCCTTCTGTATCCTCCAAACGCTTTTACACATGATACAACTTTCACACACGTCCAGGGATGCTCAGGGACACTTCGACATGTAGACAGTCAGGATTCGAATCGCCGACCCTTCGGACATTGGACGACCCGCTCTACCAACTGAGCCACAGCCGCCCCTCTACTGTCTTCTCTTCATCTGTTCATGGATCAGATGTGTATTTCTCTCCTCAGTAGTTCACACAGATGCCGATACGAGACACGGAAATGCAACAGATGACCCACCAAAGGGAAAGCCATACAGACCACATGAAGTGTTTATTACTGTTAACTAATACATGTCCTCTGTAGTTCTGTTGTATAAACTGATTTATCATGTTGTACAAAAGCAAGAGAACTTATGCCTATCCACTGTATAGCACTCTCTTCCGCATGAAAAGTCACCTTCTACAAACATGTCCCCTATAAGAGTCATACGAGCCCTCACCTAGCATGTTGTGCCATGCTTGTTATTTTGTTTACTACTATGTTCTGAAAATAAAGGACTCATTTTTTAAGAGATAAGTGTTTGTGTAAATTTAACTACTGTACCTTACCGTACCGTGAATCGTGACTCACGAATATACGTACCTAACCGTGGATAATGTGTACATTGCATCCCTAATAAACACACCGACATGACATCGAGATTGGACAAATCAGGCAGAAGATCGAAAGACAAAAAGCAAAGCCCATAAATCATAAAATAAATAAGTGGCATTTTTTCCTACAGAATGCGGCTGTAGAATGGGATAGTGATTGCCCAGCAGTCCTTTTAAGACAGAATACCATGAAATAATACTGAGCTGAGAGAAATATTTCTGTGGCTGCAGCAATATGTGGCGCAAAGCCTTTAAGAGAATGATGGAGATAAAAAAGACAGTTCAGAGATGCAGAGGGTAGATGGAGAGAGAGAAACCAGGATGTGTGCCAAAACACAGCTCAGGCCAGAAAGTGGGATTATGGGGAAAGGTGTTGCGGAGAGTCTGGCTGAGTGATGCAGAGACATGATGCCAGGTGGGTGAGTGGGGGGAGAAAAATGGAGAAAGGGAAGAGAAGTGGTCCACAGATGGCCAGTTGAAGAACACAGTTTACCTCATAGAGTCAGGCTGACCGAATGGGTGTCCCACTTCAAAGCCTCGCTAAAGGCAGTTCAGCACTGTTGGTGTGTCCCATATTTTCAGGAGGAAAATCCACCCTATTGTACACTTCAAAGCCTGAGCAGTAGCCTAACTAAAACGTCAATCCAAAAAAAACATTAAATCCAGGACATGGCAGCGAAGGAGTCAATGAAAACAGACACTACCCTTGATTATCTCTTGTGCACCCTTGAGTATCTGTGTAACAGACTTTCTGCCTCTCTCTCCATTTACTCACAATCCCAGAGAGCGCATTTCATCTCCCCCCCCAATCAGAATTCACTACCAGAGTGCATTAATGTTAAACCCAAGGGAGCATTAGTCACGTACTTAATACAAAAATGAGCAGCAAGAAAGTGGTGAAGACAGGGGGACATAAAAATGTTACATGAGGAGAGAGTGGTGTAATGCAATGACAGACTATAATGAAATAAGGGCACAGCAGGAGAAATCACAAAAAGGCACATTTTTCTCTTTAATACAAATCACCCTTACCTGCTTTATAGCAGTTACTGTAATCACAAAAAATAAGGGTAGGCCACTGGTGACTGGGCTGGTGGGGGTGTCCACTATCACCTGTGGGGAAAAATAAATGATTTAACCTCTGGGAAATGTCACATTAACATGAGCGAATAGCGTTCAATCTGCATAACATTCAATCTGCAAAGATGGCATTGGCTCCTGTATATCACTGCAAAGTCATAGTCAAGCCCATGTGGGTGTGTGTGTGTGTGTGTGTGTGTGTGTGTGTGTGTGTGTGTGTGTGTGTGTGGGTGGTGGTTTAGAAGGTGGGGCCAGTCTTCTAAATGCAGGGTGTAGTCTTTTTTGGGAGGAAGGCTTTTCTACGATGGCCAAAATGTGTTCATCAGTATGAAACACAGGGGTGACATTTACATTTTTGGAGGGCTGTTCTGGACTAGAGAACTTTTAATCAAGTGGGCCAGGGAGAGAGTGCTTAATCTGCAGGCATGCCAAAGCTGCTCTGTTTCTGCCATGGGGTGGGAGGAGGCCAACATAAAAATGTATTATAACCTCACCTGCTTAAGCCGCGCTTGTGTGTTGCATCATGTGTGAAGGGAATGTGTGTGTGGAAGCAGGTAATCCCAAACAACTGGTTTACGGGGCACCACCTGACCAAATCGGGCTGCTAAAACTCCCCCACACAAACAGCCCTCTGTGTTTGTGTGTCCTTAACACCATCATAAGAGGGATTTACTATGGTATTTCTGATCCTGCAGCATGGAGTCTGGTTTTCCCTGTGCCAGGCCGTGTGTTACGACACACACAAATACAAGTAGAGTGGCTTGTTGGTATTCTGGCCAGGAGCATTACAAGCTGTCAGATAGACATCAGCTCAAGTAAAAGCAGGAGATGTGTTTTGAAGCAGTCTCCGGTGTTTTCCCCACCTATGCTTTGACGGCTAATGAAACACATTGCTGTCTGCACAGGAATCATGGGCAAACACAAACACGCAGAGCGTACAAAAAAGCTACAAAAGAGCTACTACCCTACCGAAGCTTTACTGTGATTACAATTAACCAGAGGAGATAAATCAATTAGGGGGCAGAGAGGGACGAAGGTAAATCGACCATTTGGAGGAATGCAGATTCAGATGAGAGTCTGCAATATATTTGTGGTTGTTGGCAATTCTGGTGAGACAGAAGGAGAAGTAATAATTGTGCTGCAGGTAGCCTCAGGTATTAAGAGGCAGAGGTGAGTCTATATGGCGTTTGGAGAAGAGCGTGGTGTAGGCGTGAAGACGACACATGGAGCTACAGTATATGTTAAAGATTCTTTGAGCCGGAAACACTGGTACTGGCTGTGAAGACAGTAGATTATTAAACGCCTCCTGAGACTGCCTCAGTTTACACAGGTCACTTTAGCACCACTGATGGTTTGGCATGACCATGCACTGAAAGGAAGACATTCTATAGAATGACCCAACAGGGCAATGGACGACCCCTCAGCAAGAGCTCTAGAGTGAAGTTTGATCCATTACAGAGAAGTTGTATTGACAGAGAAACTTCCAAAAACAACACTGCCCACAGACATCTGTGATACTTGATATACTGCAACACAACTACATATGATACACTACAACGTCTGTGTAAATATTTTAATAGAAAAAAGAAAAAAAGCTGGACTTATGCTACATTTATGGGAAAAATTTAAAGTTCCTTTAACACAGACTTCAACTTCCTTGTGTATATGCACTACAGTTCCAAGAGGCATTGACTGCAGTAAATTCAATTGGCGGGGGAATCTGTTTAGAGTGCTGACATGTAATAAAAATATTAATATTTGGCACTCATACACTTATTGCATATCGCAATTGGAAGTCCCCGGGTGGGTATTCCAGAGCCCCCCCC
>JAPTHA010000002.1:9435918-9447860 GCA_029814585.1 Gymnapogon annona
CACACAGTATATGTAAGCATAATTCATATTGAAAATAGGATTCTATATAAAATGAGGAAGTAGTCCACAGCCCAGGGTTCTAAAGATAAGAAAAGAACTATTGAATGGCCATTGATTTAGCCGCAAACTCACTGTAAAATATAATAAGGGTCAGACCGTGGAGTCCACTTCGTTTTTGAGCAGTTATGTGATTGCAATGTTCATCTCCTGTGTATATTCGCGAGAAAATGGCAATGTAAGGAAAAACCGAACTGATTGCATTATCTTTGCCTCATTGTCAAAGGTCAAACAAAACCATTCAATGCCAATGATGCTAGCAAGTAAAAGCGATGGCCAAGAGTCAAGTGCCAGTGTGTCAGTACCAAACAGCAGATTCATCCTTGATGAAAAAGCATTAGTTCCCAAACATGAATGAGGATCAATACAGCAAACATCCAACGCTCATTTGAGCTGAGTTGTAATTGCTCACTCAGAACTAAATGGTGCATTAGAGAATTGAGAAAATCCCGAAACTTTACATCAAGTTACACTCTAAATAAAATTATGCACACTTTGTGTTCCGCGGGGAGAAGAGGAATTGTAAGACCGCATTCAACTACTGCCAAAGTCCCAACGATGACTCGGGTCTGATGACACTGCGTCCTGTCACACCATCGCACTATTCAGTGACTATGCTGCTTTGTCACAATCTTCACGCTGTTATCTGAACACATAGACAGCAAGCAGCTAGAAAAAACAGAAAGCCTTGTAGTCTGTAAGGCAACATTTTACAATGGTAAACATTTGGACAGTTATGTTCTATGGTCAGCGATGACTTAACTTCACCGTAATATTAAGACAATGGGCTGGAAACAAAAAAAAAGGAATATCCATATCCCTGTATGTGTGCGCATACATTGGGAAGATCCATTGTAAGATGCATTTCACTTTCAGATCAAATCCCTTTTGCTTAAATTCCCAACACATCCAGTCTGATTCCTTCATTTACTATTCCACCTAACAGTGCCCACAGATGCAGTATTCACATAAAATACCACCTAAGGTCGACTCAAATTGCTGCAATGTTTTATTTTATTGGTAAAATGATGACCTGGTTTTTCCTTCACGTTTGCTACTGCGTCATACAGCGCAAACGAGTAAACAAAGCCAAAAATAACACTGAATTTCCATTCTCATTGTAGGACATTTTGTTTTTCGTTTAGTTTTTGAAGTGTATTTTGCTGCTTTGCGTCTAATCCTCTTAAAAAAAATTTAACCAGGAAACACTGTTTAACTTCTCTGGTTTCACACAGCATGAACATGATGGTGAAAAAGGCATTGATGACAAATATGTAATGTTGCAGAGTTGGGGGTGTTTTGGTGTCACTGGGCAAAAATTCCATAATTACTTTTCAGAATGCTTTAATTTAAGTGATCTGAGAGGAAACGGGACTCCAGCATCTATTGTGCTCGTCATCTTTTGTTCTTTGGCTGTACGGGATATTCATTCCCATGAGAAAAATCCAAAAGACACCAGGGGTTAAAATAAGTGACTGGTAAGTGTAAATACGGCTCACTGTCCAGACTGTCTAGAGACTAGTCTGACTCCACTGCATCACTTTCCCATAACAGCATGACAGAGGTTCTTCTACGTCGATATTTAGTCTTTTCATTTGTCCAAAAAGCAGAGAGCTGAAAAAGGACAATGTTCAATCAAGCATGAAACCTGACTGCTCAGTGCAACTCAACCCTGCCTTCAAACCTGGATAGTAGTGGCTGCATAGCTCAGTTGGTAAGGCACCGGGCTGGTGCATAGGGTACACAGGGGACCTGGGTTCCCGGGATGAGTGTCCAGTGTGGGTCCTTCACGATGCCTACAACTGTAGCCTCAATGTACTGGTCCCAAGCCCGGATAAATACAAGGGTTGGCCCGGATAAATACAAGGGTTGTGTCAGGAAGGGCATCCACCATAAAAACTCCAGCCAAATCAAATATGTGAATTGGTTTCGACCCCGGAAGGGTCAAATCTTTTAATTATATATTATACAATTGTCAAATTTTTATGACAGCTACTTAAATACAATACAAAAAAAACCAAATATGCAAAAAGGGCAAATGAGCTACATCATCTTGTACTGTATTTGTCACCTAATTCATATTAAAACACCACTTGCCTTTCATCCAAGAAGTCCCACATTCTCTGCAGTAAAAGACATTACCTGTTAAGCTTAGGCGTCGGGGTTGAACTGAAGCATGGCTTAAGCAGTGTACATATGTATCTGCGGATACAGAGCGTCTGATGTCAAAAAGTTAATATAACAAATTGCAAATAAAGATGCGCTCATGATGTGTAACAGGAAAAGATGGTGACAAGAGCACAGCCAGTGTTATTTATCCTGACACAATACGATTTTGTGGTCAAACGAAAATCAATGCTACAAGGTTTTTTTTTCTTGCAAAAGTGCTGCAGCAAATTGAAGAATAAAATAAGCCCAAAAGAATACAGTGAGTTGAAATGCATTTTGATCAGTGTAAGCTATGGTTTTCTAGCAGATACCAAGCTTATTCAGGACAATATGCCATGACGAGACTAAGAAATATACAGTACATACACAAGAAGTCTACTTAAACACATTTAATGAGGTGTGAGGGAGCGATGCACAGGAGAGAGGACACCAGGGAACTACGCCTGTTCCTCTTTGTGTCCTGCACGTGTAGTGTAGCACCTGAAGCTGCGCGGAAACAGTCTCATTTAAAGCTCCACGTTCCCATTGACCTTAGTAGGTGTTTAATGCAAGTCTGTGTGACAATGAACAAAGTTGCACATAATAGCAGAACTATTCCACACCCGAGAGAAATCCAGGAAGTGAGCTCTCCGTATATTGAATTGTGTGTGGGTGTGGGTGTGCATCACTCCTTTATCATATTTAACAATTTAACAACACCTTATCGAAGAGCTTTTGTCGGTCCTATCAGACTTTACAATGTAGTGTGACTGATCATTACAGGTCAACGTTGTGTCTATTACCAGCTTCTCTACTGCTCTGATATGGAAGTAGCCATACAAGGATAAAGCCCGAAGCCAGTATCTATGTTATTGTAGGCCTAAGCATTAAAAAAGTGTCCCAACAGGGATGAATAAGTGCAGAACAGAACACCACAGCTCCCATAAACTGTTTCAAGAAATGTTGATGACAACAGTAAAAACAGCATAACTGCGACATAAAATGGCCATTATGACAGGCTGAATAGAGCTGAATGATGAATGTTTCAATGCAAGGGAAGAATGCATGTGTTGAGTCAATGCTGCTTGTCACTGCAGTGCTCTTACAGACGCTCTCATGTCTTTGATTCTCTTTCATTGTCAGCCCACTTTCCTGTCCTTTTCTCACATGCTCTCTAATTGTGACTCCAAGTATATTGTTGCTAAGGCACTGATGAATATGCAGTGGGTACATTATCTTAATAAAGCACAAAGACATCAAGCTCCTTAATAGAACAATTTGTTTCTGGAATTATTTAAAGAACTATTTGGGTCTTATTTTTAATTTCCTGCGCCACAAAACCTGTTTAATTTGTCCATTACACAAAAGACAATTTGTCTAATGTAAGTATAATGATCCTTATTAGTATTTAAAAGGAATGGATTTTCAGGACACCTTTTTAAAGAAATTCAAATGGCACAAAACTTTCCAAAATGTTGCCAGCTCCATCCCCACAACAGAACCATCATCTAAACCAACACTGTGTAACAAATAATGTCTAAAAACACTGCACTGATTTGTGACCGACTTTTATATGATTTTTCAGCACTCACCATTATAAATGCTGTACATGATGGCTTGCATCTTTACAATCAACCTAACATGTATCAATGCATGATCACTTTAAACTGATTTCTGAAAAGCAATATGAATGCTTCTGTTGAAGAGGATCTTCCATTGTGTGTTTCTAACGAATAATAACTTTACAACAATAGTCAATTCCCTAAATCTTACGTAGTGCCATATGGCTGCATTTAAAAGGATATGCATAATCGTTCTAAAAATATTTAACAACTCTGTTAACAATATGACGTAGACACGCTGCAGACAAAACTCACTAGATAAAAAATAAATGAACCTACAGTCAAACAGTGTCAAGACTTTGCGGCTGAAACTTACCAGAAAAGTGAATATCATTCTCCACTGATAAAAAAAGAACTACAAGACTTACAGATAACCCTGCCGTTACTTCACTTTCCATTCCATTTCCTTTGTCACGGATATTTTGTCAGTCACACTGATGGGATGGGAAATGCAGCGCCACAACATATGGCTCTAAAGTCAAACAGCGCATCTTTGTCTGGAATGTTCACATTAGCATTAAAAAAACTGAAATGAATGATGTAGTGACTGCGGAGGCTCATAATAAAACTATAACAGGAGTTAGTTACCTCCATTATGGATTCATCAACTTACTATAAAAGACCCCATATCAGATACCACTCTCTCCTCTGTCCGCAGTGTGCACAGTGACGAATAGCCCCCACAGAGTCATAACAACAATTTCAACTGAGGGCTGATCCTAAGGAGCTGTTGTGGAAAAGCCAAAGGCTGATTGTTCAACTAGCATCCCCGCAGCTGTACCAGACAGAGACTGTACTGTACTATGGGCTGGTACTGGCCTACATTACACTGTGTCCTGCAACGGTGGGGAGGGAGGAGGGGAAACTAGACCTCGCACTGGGAGCTGCTTCCTCAATCATTCCGTTGCCTCACAAAACCACAGACATTGTGATGAATACTGCACGCCTTTGATGGATTGGCAACTCTTGAACTTTGTCTCAAAGAACAAAATACTGATGGCGGAAACCGAGATGTAGTCCTTCTAAGTTTTATCTGCATTAAGATGAACCTGCGAACTATGTAAATATTAGGTGGAGGACGGGAACATAGTGTGGGAAGGCTACCACAGACAAAAGGACAGAGAGGATATTTCAAAATATATTCTCATGTTTTCAACAGGAAATGTGTAAGCAAGTCACACAATGCTGACATAGGCCTGTGGTTGCTGGTGCTTGTAAGGCTCTGCGCTCAGACGCAGAATTAGAATGAATAGGATGTACACAAAGTGTGACCTTCATAAACCGAGTCTGGTTTTCCTTTCACTAGGCAAGATACTTTGTAACTAGTTTATGGTCATGAAGTGAGTAAGGCTTACGGTTTGAGTTTTGAAAATCACATGCCACTCCACCTTCCACAGCTTGAACTTTGTCCTTCTTTGTTTCAATCAGATTAACATTTTAGATCATCAGATTATTTTCAGTGGGTCTTGTGAAGGAATGCACCACAGCTCATGTTTTAAGACCTTCGCATCGAGAAAAGCGAGCATGCTGTGAGCTGCGGCCTAGTCACACTTTAATGTATAATTAAAGAGAATTTTAAGTAGTCGAGCCATAAATGGAGTATAGTTTTTCCAGCCAAGTGCACAAACTCTCTGAACTGTTTGTGTGCGACAAATCACCGACTTAGATGCAGAAGCCTGATCTGGGGTAGCTTTCTTCTAGCTAGTAGAAGGTATGTAACTTCACTTAAAACTGCCCAGTATTCATGGCTTCTTTGCATGGCTGGCAGAGAGCCATGCAATACCAACAAAGAGGTATTTACAGTACCTCCAAATGCTGACAAGCTTTAAAAACATCCGTGTCAGCTACAATCCAACTGATGACATTATCCTTAATAAAGCACCAGGCTACATTGGATGTAATTACTATTGAATTAATCATCCTTAGATGCTACATAGCAGGGCAATGAGACTAATGACAGAAATCGATTGACTCACACCTGCTCAGAGAGGATGTTTGACATTTGGGGTTTCTTACTAAATGTTACTTCCTGCTGAACTGTGGGGTGGTATCTATAGCTGAGAAACACAACTTGCTTTGCTGGTCAAAAGTCATTGTAGGCTATTGCTTGACTAAGGTGTCCGTATGAACGGGAGGGACCGGAACACCTGAGTCAAGCAACTTTCTAGGCTGATGAAGGCTTGTTAAATAACCACATGATTTCTGTCATTTTTTTCATCTCCATGTCTGAAATTCATCATCATTTCAGGTGACAGTGAGAAACTGGGGTGACAAAAATATCAGAGATGCTGGAATGCCTCCTGCTCCTCCTCCTTATCCCCCTCTCCATCTCAGACACAAAGAGAAACAGAGACAGCAGACAGTATAAAAGAAAAAAAAAGAAAAAAATCCCCCCTCATATCTCAGCATTCTCTTCGCATCTCACTGCGATTGCTCTCTGGGTAATACCAAAACTAGAGCATGGCAAAAAAAAATCTCTGGTTGAGTCTTTATCCATATATAGATGATGAGGATGCATTTTGAGTGCCACTAGCCTGATGCTTATACATGGGTCAGGAGAGGGAGGAGCAATGTGAGGAGAATTCAAAATAAATGAAGCAACCTGAATTATTTAGAGCTACAAACTGGGAATTGAACCTGGCTTTTAAAGGAAAGTGGAAAATTGCCACAAAAAGCCAGCGATGGTCCCCTCATACCCACCCAGACCCAACCCCTTTGAATGTTAACCTCTATAGAAAGCCTAAGTGCATCTCTCTATTATGTGAAGACAGCGGAGAAAAGGATGAAATGGTGCTAAGAGGTTACAGGTCCACCCCTTGGTTTCACTCCATTTCTTGCGTTTGAGTCACGCAAGGCCTTCTGGACTCCCCCCACTATTCCTTCACACTATCCTTCCCCACTGCAAATATATTTATTATCCTGCTGTGTGTTGCAGATGAGCTCCTTTGCCTGGTTTTTCATTACTGGGCAGAGTGCTAGGAAGACAAGGGGAAGGAAGAGAGAGAAATCAGAGTAAGCAATTCTGTTCGTTGGGCAGTTCATGATCCAAGACTAATGGCGGCAAAACAGAGCACAGCCCTAATCAATAGGCATCTCTCCTAATCAAACAGACCTAATAAATCAAACGGCTCAGCATGCCTTGTATGCTCTGTGGCCTTTAGGTGCACTTGGTAAGTGCTCATCAGAGAATGACAACTCTGCGTCAAGGCATTGGTCTCTCAAGAGTTTAGTTCATAAAAGCCCCTTAAGGTCACGTTACAACAGGTGCCGTTTAGCACCCATAGACTTGTTTATGTCAAGATCCCGGCTGGATAGCTCAGTTGGTAAGGCACCGGGCTGGTGCATTGGAGACCTGGGTTCAATTCCCGGCAGGAGCGTCCAATGGGTTGTGTCAGGAAGGGCATCCGATGTAAAAACTCCTGCCAAGTTAAATATGCTAATTGGATTCGCTGTGGTGACCGCAGAAGGGAAAAGCCGAAAGAAATCCTCATCAGACTTGTTTACGTCAAACTGGAGCATATCTAAAAGTTGCTTTATTTACATTGATGCTGTCAGAAATATGGACAACGATGATGTTTGGGGGCGTGACATTATTCTGAATACAGATATGTGACTATTAGTCATCAAGGGGATTGTACATGGGGGTCAAATTAAAAATACTTCATTCAAAAATTATGACAAAAATACTTAAATCAAAAAACTATAATAATAAGTAAGACCGTATGTGTTTAATTACAAGAGTCCTGTTCAGTATCAACTCCAAAGGAAAACTGTGAGCTGTCAGTGTCATTTCATGTAGGCATTTTTAACTGAAAGAACAAATAAATAAAAGTAATCTAAGACAAATTTGTGCTGAAATGTAAGTTTTAATTAGTAAACTTGATTCAACACCACCAGATTGTGTGAGCAGTAAACAGCTCAATGTGCCACTGAGCAGTGCCTGCAAATAGAGCAAGTCAGCAGCATTAGAAACAAAGTAGTACTTTTGTGAAAGACCAAAAAAAATGTAGACATTCATAAAAATCGAAAACACTGAATGTGATAGTCATCTGAGCCAGATAAACTAATCACAGAACGATAAGAGGCGTAAGCTATAGTTTACAATTGTGAAAAAAGTGATAATACTTCAAATTAGTCGCATTATGGCAAACTTGCAAGGTCAGTTGGGAGTACTGTACAGCAGCGTGTAAAAAAAAATACTGAACAAAATATGAGCTTCCCCTAGGAGAGGTGACACTATATAAATATTAAATATTTAACCTTGTGTGTTTAGACTTAGACTTCCTTTATTGTCATTACACAGACACACACAATGAATCTGGTAACGAAATGTCACGTCAGCTGATAACCCAAATAAATATGGAAAATACAAAAGTGCACAGTTGCTGAAATGAATCCAAAGCCCAGAGTGGCTGCAGTGTATATGTATCAACACACACAGTCAATATAAATAAGATGGTCAGTGTAACAGTGTGAACAGTACTATAAACAGTGAGAATACTGCACGTCATTTATGTGCGTGAGTGTATTGCCAGTATCTGTGTCAATATTATCTGCACTCGCTCTGTGCTCTGTGGTTAGTGCATACATGAAGGTCCTGTGTTCGCAACTCAAACCTGCATGTTCTCTTCGCTGACCTTAGAAACAGGTTTGCAGAGCCCTGGGGCTTCCAAAGTCATTTGACATGCAATCCTTCCAACCCCTCCTACAAACAACATCTCCTGCCAGGAGAGGGGCTGCTTACTCGTGCTGGGTCACAGTCAAGTTGAGACAGAGCTGACACAGTACATTAGCCTGAAACAAGATGAAAAGACCTAAGAGAACCAAAAAGAGGGCTGGAGCACAAGGGGGGGGAACCCGTGCTAAAAGAGCAGTGGAGGGGGCATTAAGCATCTGAAAATATAACACCAACGGTCAGCACACAGAAAACAGCAGCACTAAAGAGTTCACTTACAGGGTGAGTGTGACCAGCTCAGATCACAATGTGTCTCAAAAAATGAAAAGGCTCAGTTTATTGTGGTGACTAAAAGCTCAAAATGTGCTTTCAGAGTAAAAAAAAAATTAAAGCAAACAAATTAAATGCCCCATTAAAGTGCTTATCAATCATCATCCAAGCTAAACAGCTCAAACAGTGTAGGTGACGTGATACTTAGACAACATGTTAGCTTTACAAATGCTAGTTCTTCATCACAGGGTTATTAAAGGGAATCAGACGAGTTAAACAGTTACATCTGCTATAAAACATTGTCATGTCTGATCTGTGGGTTTTTATTCTTAAAAGTGATTAATGTTTAATATGAGTGGTGATTGATTTCTTTAATGTGATAAGGGGAAAAAGGATTCCTGTTGTTTTGGTCTGCTATAAGGGTATTATATTCTGAAAGATAACAATAACAGATAATGTTGGAACTTGTGAGCCTATGGAATGTTTGTAGTGACGGTTGCTTGTTGTATAAATAATCAGCTGACCAGTTGTTTCAATTCTAAAAAAAAAAAAAAAAAACACACACAGATATTGTTGACCAGTTCCTGTCTTTGTATGCAGGATAAGCTCACCTGTCGAGTTTCCATCCTGACTGGTTTGAGCGGAACTGGGCTGTGTGTATTTACAGAACTACAGAGGAGCACTTGCGATTACATCAGCACCAAAATATCAAAGACGAACTTCACACGTGTAATGTCGACCAAGCTAGAGAGTAGGAGGAGGTGTACTGGCTGGTTACCATGGTGCAAAAAAAAAAAAAAAAAGGGATAGTGAGGTGCTGCCTGAGCAGTGGTGTTTTCATGTGTGCGCTGTTCTCTCTGCAGTCAAGGCAGGGGCTCCCACAATGAACACTATCACATTTGTGCCAGGCTCCACCTCTCACAGATCACACTGCTGCCTTCAAGGGCTTGAACGAACATCAAAGCCCACTGTGTGATTTTGCATTCCTGTCAAAGCATTACAACCTCTGGAGCTTCCCCCCTGATGAAAAACTCAACCCCACTCATTCCCACAGCCTTCTGTAATGATTTTTACAAAGACACACTCTGAGGGTTTAGTGGCACACTGCATCATAGCGGGGAAAGCCAAGTGAGACACATGAGGCATCCTCTGTGCTGTTTGGTATGAGCAGTCACTCACTCTCCCTCCCCATCCGTCTCTTTATGATGCACATGTAACTCCCATGGGCAAGGGGAGTGGGTTGGGGCGGGGTGTGAATCTGGAGGCAGAGAGGAAGGGCCTGAGATAACGCCACTGTGTGCATCAGTGACAGTGTGGCTGGCTGCTCCACACAAAATATTATTTACAGCTCACACTGAGGAGAAATTACAGCAGCAATCCTCTCCAGAAGCAAAAAAATTAGCTGACCTGGCAACACTTAGAGGGAGGCCAGGAGGAGGGTCAGGCACTATAATTATTATATTGCTTCTCCTTATTCACTGCCCATATCTATACTGCTCACATAGCCTGTGGGGGATTCAACTACTAGTGACAACAGGTTACTGGTGCATAAGAGGATGATAAAAAGGCAGTAAAGGCAGTTAAGCATTTATAAATCTGGCTGTGAAGATAGTTATTCCATTCTGAACAAGGCTACTCATGTATGATTAATGCGTATGAAGGCACAGAACTCCATGGATGAACTTTAAAAAGGGCTGAGAATTAAATTCACCACTTGTAAAATATGATGTCAAAGCAGGTTTATGCTGGCAATATACCAACATCTAATACTGGGGGACAATAGGGGGTTACTTATAGGATAACACTACATTATAAAGAACAAATAGAAACAACTAAAACACACCTCCTGGATGTTAAACAAACAGGAAAATATGTTTTTGACTAAAGTTTTTGTTCCTTACAATAACAGAGTATTTTTGGCATTAAGGATCCCAGAGAAAAGCAGTGGCCCCTGGAGACAGACAGATGCTGTGACAAGTGAGAAGTACCTTCAATGTCTTTCTCACATAATGTCATTGTACAGGTGGACAGTTAAAAGTTTTACCAGCTGTTGGAAAAACAGGGACATTATTGAAAGCGTGTGTGACCTCAGGAGTGGAAGTACAGCGTCTGTGAGTTTAGCTACAACCAACTCACACAAGTCATGACTTTCTGGGAAGAACCTAACTCAGTGTTAAACAGCTCGGTCTTAACTGGCGGTGGAATGAGGCATCTGTTTTGCGTTGTCCAGAACTATGTAAGTAACAGTTTCTTGTAGCTAGTGTCACGTTTTACAGCTTCTGGGGAAGGAAAACAGCCCACGGAACTGAGTGGCAGTGGCAGCTCTCATTCTTTGAGGGCAGAAGCAAAGCACTTCAAAAACCGCTAGCCGGAGTAGCAGGATGTCATAAGCTAACAGTGTGTGTGTAATGTTGGTGCCAAAGGGGAACATACCAGACGGTTCAGTCTTCTCCGAAGCATCTTTTAATTTATCTTCTTTGATTTCGCAATAGCGATGAACTCTCCCGTCTCACCAGACGCCTCCGGGCTCTGCTTCAGCTTCTCCGGGGAATAACTTTACATGTATGTTAGTTAACCTGCTAGCTCCTTGGCTATCTATTTCCTACTCTAACGTTAGTTCTAGCTATATGAAATGCCGCAGCGACGCTACATCGTTTCCATTTTGTTTGATTTCGGTATCTTCGCACCATTCGCATTCTCTTCCCTCTGAATATTTTCCGCGTTGCGGTGGACTAGTCGCGCTTCCCTTTGCTCAAGGCTGAAACAGTCTCTGACATTTCGCTCCGTGCCCTGTTGCTGAGACTCATACGAATCATTTGTCGCACTCGGCTCCGGTTCCCCGTTGACTCAGAAACTTCCGCCGACACATTAACAAACTAACTTCTCCTTCCGATCCCCGTGCACAGGTCGCCTCTCCTCCCTGTCAAACAATTTTCACTCCAGCAGCACCAGCAGCGATCACAAACGTTCCCACGTTCACAGGCTCCACCCGGCGAAGGTGCGGCGACTTTCTCACGCATTGCATTATGGGTAACGTATGAAATTTAACTACGTCCTGATTTGTTGTGCATGTTGCTCAGAGGATTTAGTCATATTTTTTGGTGTGATATTGGTCTTTTTTTAAATAAGAAATTGGATATATCTTTAAATCTTAAATTTGAATACTTCTT
>JAPTHA010000002.1:9449137-9459974 GCA_029814585.1 Gymnapogon annona
GGTGGGGGTGTTCTGTCACTCCAGTCTGTGTGAGTCCAAGCTTTTGGAGGACCCGGTGAGATTGACAGCTTTTGTGGACGGCATCTCTCTTGCACAATGGTCGCACTTTAATGGGCGGTAAAGCTAGAGTAGAGCTTTGGGGAAGGTTTGGAGGGGAGGTGGGTGGGTGGGTAGTGCTCGGCGGTGGTTACGATGGTTGGTGGTGCAAGGAGGCTAAGGGATGGGGGGGGGACCAAAGGCTTTACTGCTTTTGCTTGGTGGGGACCAATTCATGGGTATTCAGTCTGGGCCTCGTTATTCACTGAATGCATCCAGTGGAGGTATGCAGCAGCATCAATTAGAATGTGTTAGCAGATAGCAACGCGGAGAAGAAAAACCTTTCTCTCCCTTTTGCTTGCAGGACAACACAGTCCCACTATAGGAGGTGTCAGAGCCACAAAGCCTTTTTTGTGGGTCTCTCTCCATTACATTACCAGTGCAATATGTAAGGTGGGGACTCTTTTGATTTAAATTAAGTGGAAAAAACACTAAATCCTATTTTTATTCAGCAGGGATAATGGTGTTATACTCTATAAAGGTCTTTAACTACTTATCTGTGGCTTAAAATCTTCCTCGACTCCCTTTTCACTCCACCTCAGTGTCTTACTCTCATTGGGAGCATTATATTTATTCAATGGTGGAGGGTCAAAGACAGACTGTTAAACAGAGTTCCTTGTAGCCTTAACTGCCGCATCACTTCTAATTGTGTATCGGTGGGTCAGTGGTTTGTTGTGTTGTCCCCCCATAAGAAAGGACGAGCGGATATGAATTTAAACAGTATCTTGTAAAGCATTGTTTGGAGTGGACTCAGGCCACCACTTCAGACTCAGAGGGCCTTTTGGAAAAAGAAGGGTTTTTTTTCCTATAACTTTGAAGACAGTAATATAAAAGAAGAGGAAGGAGTGGAAAACACTTTAATGGTGATCACATGTCAGGTTGACACACCATTTTGTTTTTTGAATGTGGAGGGGCCAGTTGTCCATGTCCTTCGAACTAATTAGGCCGCACTTAATTGAATGCTTTTTCAGGTTATACACAGCAAACACATTCTGTATTTGAAAACAATGAAAACAGTGCTAATTTGAATCACCGATGTCCCCTGTTTCATCAAAAACATTTCCACCAAATTTTCAATTAATGCTCCTTGTGAGAAATTTAGAAAACAGAAACTGAAAAAAAATAATTCTCCACTGACACCCGCGAACAAACTGATTTCTGAGTTTCCAATCCAATGCACTCAGCATCCATTTTGTCTCCAATTTCCTTGCTTTTAACACAAGATGATACAGATGGCATGTGTGCTGAAATGAAATTGTGAATTTTTGTTCTCCATAGGTTTAATGAGAACTAACTGGCAGGAACCTCTTGGAGAAAGGTGTAGATTTCAATATGAGCAATTATGCTTCATTTGAAGCCAAATGAGCCAAATTTGCATCCTCTGAAAAGGAAACCAGAGTTAAACTGTATGAAAAGTGCAGTAAATTGGGGCAAACATCGCAACGTGCAGAAATGCATCTCCGCTGTAATTGTGTAATTGTAGAAGAGCTCTAAATGCACGGCCCAATTAAACCGGCTTCTTCTGCTAGGCAAAGAATTGGCAGGTTATTATGCAGGAAAGTATCAGCACATTTAAATAGCTGCCTCCTTCATGGGTGAGGATGAAGGGTCGGGATCATTTGCAGCAAAATGGAATATCTGATCAAATATGGACAGATGTCTTCATACATGTGGAGCGGCTGTGAATTGGACTGGAAGAGGCGAGATAGATGGATGGCCTCCTCTAAGAGATAGAGCTTCCTGCCCTGAGTACTATGGGGGCACAAGAGGAAGAGGGTGAGAGAGAGGGGGAAGGTTAGGCTCTCAGTGGGGGGAGACGTTTCCCTGAAACACCAGTTGATGGGTTTCTCCCACAAAGAGAAGAGTGACGCAGTCTGCACTGCTGCA
Source organism: Gymnapogon annona (assembly GCA_029814585.1). Classification (NCBI taxonomy): domain Eukaryota; kingdom Metazoa; phylum Chordata; class Actinopteri; order Kurtiformes; family Apogonidae; genus Gymnapogon; species Gymnapogon annona. The sequence continues at coordinate 9,451,121 of JAPTHA010000002.1, forward strand.
GAACAGCCTGGTCTCTGTCTGGATTAGGCCCTGCAGCGCACAAAGGGGAGCTCAAGTAAACGGTTCATGAATGCTGATTAATTGATGCCATTTTTTGCAGTGTGCCATGGAGATTTAGTGGGTAAGGGTGCACGAGGAGGTTGTGCGTAGGCAAAGAGAGAGAGAGAGAGAGAGAGAGAGATGGAATTATGGTTTTCAGAGTGTGTTTTTTCACATATGCAAATCTCGTACGGTTGCCGTGGATCAGAACGTGACTGGAGTTTGCTCGGTAACTTCTGCAGAGATTCTTGGGTGACTTTCATTCAACTCATGAGCCCACCGATGCTGGCAACCCCACCACCATCCGTGCTCTCTGTGTGCCTTGACTCCCAATGGTGTTGTCAGATGTGCCCAGCTGGCAGAGTCAGCAGCTCAGGTGGCAGAGGCGGCCATGAGGTTCCCACGATGGGGTTTAGAGGTACAGGTGTCCTGGGAGAATGAGGGTGGCCTTGGGCAAGGAGGGGCGAGGCACTGGCCCATAGCCCACCTCAATGGAGGGATCCCAGGGGCCAACTCAATAGCCCGGGTTCCACTTGATGGAGAGAGAAAGGAGCGTTTCAGCCGCTGCCCAGCAGGAAAGATCTGGTTGTGGGAGACCTCTTTCAGGACTCACTGTTTGTCTGAAGGCTGTCACAGCAGATGAGTACTCAGCAAACAGCGTGAACAAGGATTTGAACCAGAAAACCAACAGAGCCTTGACAATATTGTGATTGGGCCTTGTCTCTTTAGAGGGTACTGAAAGCCGAATTGAGAGCAGTAACAAGTGCACATTCAGAGCAGGACGGGGATGCCTTTGGGTTGTGTTTTATGGTTTTGAGGCCTGTATGTGGTGGATAAAGCAAAATCATGTTAATCTCCCTTTTCTCTCTTCTAAAAGCAGAATGGAACTGAACCTTTGGCACTTTAATGGCCTGACTAAAAGTCTTAAAAAGTCATTGTTTAGTCTTGTAATGTCAAACCTGAATGAGACCTCTGCAGTCTATTGACCAGAGACAGAAGACGCGTTGGACCATTCCTCAAACATACAAATAGAGACACCGCAACAAACAATTATTCAGAGTTTCATCAATGTGGTCTCTTCCTTTGGCTGACCCTGAGAGGATGCTGCATGAATGATATTTCACCAGTGCAGTTCTGCTTTGTAACATTTTAATGGTTTGGCTTTATGTTAAGACGTAATACAATGTAGAATTAGTTAAGGAGCAACACAAACATAACACGGCTCAGCGTCACTCCCATGTTTACTGTAGAAATGATGACTTTTTCTTTGTACATGAATGTGTACAGTACAGCCTGTATACATACACGCTCATTGTCAAGTGCACCTGAGCTGTGCCATGAGGTTTGTGTCCCAAAAAAGCAAAATCAAATAAAACAAAAAGATTTGTAAAAAGCAATACGGCCATCACTTGTGGAGTATTTTCACCAATTTAAACCAGACAATACCCTTCTTATTTGCCGTGTGGTTGTTTTTCAGTTAATTTAGGCGAATGTACATTTCAGCCCGTTGGCTGCAACAACAAAGAGGATGAGGAGTGGAAATCAGTGAAATCAGATTACACATAAAACAAACCGATTATATGCTTGAGTTTTGTTTCCCCTTTGACTTTGTATACATTTATCGACCTATTTATCCATTTGATGGCGAGTGAGAGGGGCATACAAAGAGCAATGTTGTCTTTTGGAGGAATTGGACAAACTTTGAAGGTTTCTGAAGAGAGACGCTTGTGATGGAATGGCCGGGAAGGACTGTGACTTCTCCATTGAGAGTGGAGGGGCACGCTGGATTAGCTTGATTTGCCTGTGAATGGGTGCTTTCCATTATTCTTGTTAGGGAGCTGTCACATCGAATTGAGAAAGTGAAAACCTCCTTTTATCAACCTTTTCCAAGTGAAACTGAACAGGCAATCAATAATTGAATTCAGGCTCAGGGAAAAGTCAAGCAGAATGATATGGGGCTGTTATAAAGGGAGTATTTGTCAAATTCCTAATGGGGAAAAAAAACTGATAACTGATGTAATTTTGGCTCCAGATGCTACAAAGTATAACAGAAAACTGAAGAAAAATTTGGCTATTTAGACAAAAAATATTAGAAGTTGAAGATTTTTCTACGGTTAGTTCCATTAATCTTACAGTATCAATGTGTTACAGTACATAAATCACTACTGCTATTTACATACAATACAATTATAACATATAAATACATACCTAAACAAATAATTCATCTTAAAAATATACACTTTTTACATAACAGAAAAAAAACATAAAAAATGATCAAGAAAATATTTTACTGTTTTTTTCCAGAAAAATGATCATAAATTATAAATATTTATTTTATTTTAAAAAAGGATTATAGCTAACAGCTTCCAATTATCACTATCAATATATTCATTATTACTTGTATGAAACAGACAATCATGTATTATTATCTTTTTACAAAACTTTAAGTATTTATCACAATAATAGTAATAATTTTGTGATGTGTTCAGTGTAACACAAATACTGCTACAAAACAATCAATGGCTCAGTTTTTATTATAAGAATGTCACCATATTGTTTTGGAGTTTCATTATATTGACCTTATTGTGCCATTGTGCTTGTTCTGACACCATGATAATGCCTGAATACAGAGGGAATTATGCTCTGTATAAATAGATCCCATAGTCAAGGATCGCTTCAATTATCCCTCTACACATTGACAACACGGACAGAATAAAAACTAAAGCCTTAGTCCAAGCTGGTCTCAAGGCGCTCTTCAAACCCTGTTTTGGCCATTGTTAAAGGGGCAGAGGAACATCATCAGCATCAATAGCAACAATGAAAAGAAAAAAACATTAATCTGATACATTAACCTTTTTAATCAAATTCAAAGCAATTATTGGACAGAACTAAAGACAGAAAAAGTAATAATAACTACATCTTAAATACATGTTACTACTTTAATAGTCACTAATATTCCTTCAGCCACATGTTATTCTTGTATTTTGATTTTTGTTGCATTTTTTTTTCTTCCGGACATTATTGTTTAAGGTGTTTAGCACTGATTTTATTAATGTAAAATTACACATATTATGGTAAGGCACTTCCTGCACATCCAAGCCATTAATCAACAAATTTTCTCATATTGCTGCTCCCAATTTTTACGCTGGATGGAGAAAATGAATCGGATCATTTGGTCTCATCAATCAATTTGGTAATTGATGTCTTAATCATTATACAGTTAATTGAGCACCTTGATTTTGCCCGTCATTGTTCAAAGTGCTTAGATATATTTTCCAGAAACCAGCCGGCAGCAGTATCAAGGGAATAGAAAAAAAATGGACATGACGCCACCAAGTACTTCAAAGGCACTGCAGTAGTTTGGGGTGTTTTTTTTTTTACATGACTCAGAAAATTTGTAGTTCTAATGAAAAGTAAAAAATATTGTGATGTTGTTGATTGCTCTATTATTTCCAATAAGGTTCCGGTTGGGTTTTCATGGCTGTAATTGTCACCCATCCATCTTCTGTGCACAGTGAGTTGATAAGCGCCAATGAAAAATGACTCTGTGCTGTAATGAGTGTGTCACCTCTTAGTGGTAAGCAGGTCCACAGCCCTCCGTGGAACAGCAATTCTCCATTTATTCCACTCCAGTGTCTTTTCTTCACCTCATATATTTTCACATCTTCTCTTATACACACACCCCTCCGTCTCAGTTCAACCTGTCTTCACATTAGGGATGTGGGCACTCATGGGTCTCTTTTAGACACAGGGATAGGGGGCCTGACGAGGACGAATCCTTAATTGAGTTAGAGAAAACTTTAATTATGAATATTTCCCACATTCCTGCTCTTAACACTTTACACACAAACAATATAAGCCACCGGGAGGGGTGGGATGGTGGTGGGAGTGGGAGTAGGAGTGGGGGGTGCGGTTCTAGCCTCATGTGCAGCTGCAAGATAATTATCATCAAGCACCACTGCATCTGTGTACAAACAATCCCACAGCTGCTGGCATTGATACTGTAAATCCAGAAAGGAGTAGAGCAAGCTCAGGTTGACCTTAAGGCTCCAGTGTTTCCACCAACATCATGACCCATTCATCAGACAGGAAATTATGACACCTGTGAACGCTGAAGCTGTTACACGTTGTTTGTGAGAACAAAGGTTTTTGTAATTATGCAAATGATGGATTAGAAATGCTGTTGCATCATATAATCTATCGTAGTAAGGGTTTCTTCAGTCGTCATCTGTACTTGTGGAAAAAGGCAGGACGTCCTGACGACTGAAGAAACCCTTACTACGATGGATTTTTCCTGTACGACTGAGAGCCTTCACAATCATCATCGCATCATATAATCTAAATAAAATATGTCTGATGGAAGAAGGATCACTTTTTAAAGTTAGAAATTCTGCATTTAATTGATAAAATGTGTCGGCAGCTCTTTAAATTAATCATACCGCTGGGAATAGAAATGACTGTTTGAAATCATTGGGATTTCTACATAAGTGAGTATCCAAGTGGGATAAATGTGTGTGACCAAAAATGTGAGTGGGCTTACTTTGTGGGAGCACCATGAATGAGAAGGCCACTGTGGGGTAGAGGGGAGATGGAGGATGACTTTATGACACCGAGGGGACAGGATGAGGGGCCAAGACAGAGAGGGCCCAGTGGAGGATGTGTGGGGAGAGGGGCAGCCCTAGCTGTCAGCTCTGAGGGGCTGCTGGAAGACTCAGCAGGAGCTCAGCTTGGCCCCCAGGATGCCTTGTCACCACGGCGAGGCCCTGGAATGCAACGGTACACAAAGAGCTCCTGGGGCTCAGAGGGCACTGTGATTTGATAACCACATTAAAGTCCTAGCAACATCTGTTGGGGTGTAGGAGAAAGGCCTACTGGCAGGCTTTAACCCCCTGAAACTGGGATCATTAACCCTCAGCCCTGTGAGAGAAGGGGGACAACAGCCCTCTATTTGTCAGCCGCCCCGCACAGGGCTGCGGGGGCTAATATTTTACCAAAAACAGCGTGAGAAGAGAAGCAGCTCTGCATGGGCACCATAGTGAGCACGGCTTCACACTTTTACACACGCATTAGCAAGTACAGTCCACTTTACTTTTACTAAACCTCACAAAATAACATTAGCATAACCTGCAAAGTAGGGGCTTTCTGAGTGTGTTTCTGAGTTGTTTCTTTTTTTACATTGTGTACATAAAAACGTGCAGAAAATGTAAAAAATAAATAAATAAAAATAAACACACTTTTAGTTCTCAAATGCCGGAGTTGACAAATATAGTACAAAGCAGATACTAATTGAACAAAGACCGAGGACATATGGTGATCAGTGTATTATCATTTGTATTGCATTAACATAGAAAAACGAGTGAGTATGATTTCCCCCCTGATTTGTTAATGCGTTGTTAGAGGCAAGGGGGCGAAGTTGATTGAGGATGGAGAAGTAACAGGTGTCCTATCACAAAAACCTATCTCAGGCTCCATGATGCTCTGGTGCGACGTGGGTCAGCGCCAAGCCTCATACACCTCCACAGGTTTCAAAGCAAAGGCCACCTCTCTGTAATGAATAATTAAGGAAACAAAAGACCCAGAGGGGGTGAGAGTGTGTGTGGGGGGGTGTGCACCGTGTGTGGAGGGCCTAACGCAACTAGGCCAGATGCAGCAAGGAGTACTGAGGTTTTTCGTCCCTGCGCCTCATAGAAAACATCATCCTAAATGTATTCCCTGAGGATGAGGGTCTGCAGGAGGTGCCCCCAATGTGCAGGGTCCTCAAGTGCCTCCACACAAGTAATCCCATTCACTGCAGCTCATTACATGGGCAATTAAGTGCTGGGGGTGGAGGAGAGTGGTGAGGCGAGGGGTGGGGGTGGGGGGGCATATCGAAGAAGTGTGTATGTGTATGGGGGGGGGGGACAGAGACACATCATCATGTTTTAAGGATCGAACACCCCCCCCCCCGCAGCACCGTCACCAGGGGTGGGTCTCCGTGGACACCTGCCTCTCCTAATGAAGATCCATGGCTTCATTTCCATTTCTGGAGTCATATCAGAGACTGCCAAGCACAAAACAGGCCTGTTTCCTCGGAGGCCTGGAGAGCCAGATAGAATGACATGGCTAAGTGCTCTGGCAGAGCAGGGCAGCTGCGGAGCCTGAAAATGGGATTTGGTCGGGGGTTCTGAAGTGGGGGGCTCGGGATGGAGAGGACCTGATGTTTGGATTGGCCACAATGGCAGCCGTGTGCTACCTCAGCAGCTCCTCGGCACTAATGAGGCTTTCTGCAGAGATGGAGGAGGAGAGGAGAGGGCACGAGGAGCTGGAGCAGGAGAACAGAGGAGTGTAGCACTACACACCCACCTCACACAACGCTCTCACCTCCTCCACCGATAGCACCACAGGAACATCTGAAGATGCACCCGAGATGCTCTGCACAACACAAAGCACTCACATATTCTCCATCCCTACAGTAAACTAGTGCCTTCTATCTTTAACAACTTTCATTATAGTAAATCTAAGCACAAAATCACAACCAGTAACACAGTTGGAAGAAAAACAGCTGTGCGTTTTTTTTCATCTAAATATGGCAACCTATCAGAGAATTCACAACAAGTTTCTCAAAACCTTTACTGACCACTATAGAAGACAGACCAAAGTGACTTTTTACTCACATATCATTAATAAATTAATCGGAATTTTCCCCGAGTGGGACGATTCAAGGAATAATCTAAATAATCATCATCCATTGACATATACTCTTATGAAGGTTCAGTTACAATTTTTTTTAAAAATCTCAGAAAGTTCTTCCTTTTCATCAACAAATGAATTTCATTCTTCCTCTTCTTCTTCTTTTTTTTAATCATGGTTAACACACATCTGAGCCCATCCCACCTGTTACCCCCTTTCACAGAGAACACGTGTGTGTCTTTCACTACGCTGGTTGAGACTGTGGTTGTTAACATGTTCTAGCTCACTGATCTCTCTCAGCGCCTTTTAGGGGGAAGTGGAGGGGGGGGTTGGGCTCAGAGCTAAGCCAGGTGAGGAGGAGGAATACGAAGACAGAAAGAAAACAAACAAGGTGACACCTCAGCCATACAGCAGCTGCCTGCTCCGGTGACACACCCGACAGTAATCCCACCCACAAGCACTTCATCACAGCACATACAGTCAATGCACTCAAAATAGGCCCCAATGGTCAGGTCACCAAGGGATTCTGGGAAGTTGGACATTAGAAGTGATTCAGTTTGACAAAAGGTTCTAAGAGAAGTGGATTTATAAAGCACACTGATGCTGTGTCAGAACCACCCGTTGGATTTTAATGGAAAACCTTTTTTTTCTTTCCAATTTGTACAGTTTTTATCTAGTGTTATATTTGAAAATATTAATCACTAAACCTTGCATTTGTAAATACCTTTGTATGTGAATGGAGACCTATGTTATCAATACACTCAAAAGATGAAGAAGATGTGTCCTCCCCCTGGCTGAAAAGAAAAAATCAGGTCAAAGTATGAAGCATAAGGATGAGCTGTTTGTGCGTGTCGAGGTGGGGCCTGGATGGAGGGGGGTGAGGGGTGGGGGGTTAAGGTGAAGGCTCTGGACTCTGGTGTCATTTTGCGGGCCCCTCTGCACTCACCTGGAACACAGCACTTCCCCTCCCCAAGCCTTATCAGTTCCCAGAGGAAATACCTGCCACAGGTAAACACGACCCTTCGACCCCTTGGCCATCCACTTTACGCTAGTCCCACCAGGCGCTGTCCTGGGGTCTGTGTGAGTCTAAATCTGAGGATTAGTCACAACATAAGCCTTCAACATCCAGCTCAGCCTATAACTCTGCCTCTGCTTGGAGTTGGCGTTCAGACCAGGTCTTCCTAAAAGCCTCTTACCCCGACAACCTTAGATGTTGTTCTTTATGCACTAATGAGGAAGCCCCTGCACTCCCTCCATCCTTCACTCCATCCCCTCATCCCTCTGTCTCAAATTTAATCTTATCTACATATCACCAGGTGTAACCAAATATCCCTCTTATCAAGCAAGGTGTCTTTAGTGATGTTTTGCATTGTCAGCGGTGTGATTTATTCGGGGGGGGGGGGAGGAGAGGCTGAATATAAATAATAAGCCACAGGAATCACGTGGTATTTGCGATGGAAGTTCCAGCTCCATTAGAGTTTGGGGAAATATGATGAATTTACAAAGTGATCACATTAAAGAATGATCGTAATTAAAATGGAGACATAGGCTACTTTTAATGACTTTGGAGCGTAATTAATTCTTCTACAGTATCTAGAACTGAGCTTCTAATAAATGTGGGGGTGGTGATTTATTTTTAATTACTTCCTTAACAAGTTTGAAATAGGAGTTTTTCTATGAAATATGACAGTCGGCGATCATTACAGAGCGCGTGCCACACCCTTCTCCTTTAACAGATCACACATAAACACGTGAATAGTCGCAGGCATCTGTGACGGTATACACATTAAAAAAACACACACACTCATGTTATAATAAATGTGTGTTCTTTAACCACTACAGGTCATTCATGCACGTTTGAAATTACAGTCCCACTTCTACAAATAATGAAGCGTCTGTGCTGATATTCCAGGAAGAGGAACCCTTCCCTGAGAGTCCAACGACACTGTTAGAAGGAACAAAATTCCCACAATTCCCTCTCTGCTTCCATGAAGAGATGAAGGGCCACAGAGTGCGGTGGGCCCATCCTGTCATGTCCACCCCACCCACTCTAACACTGCCTCCAGAGGGTCAGGGTTACGCCGTCAATCCTGGGCCACCCTACACCCCCCCCCCCACCTCACCCCAACTGCCCTGCCCCTCCTCC
>JAPTHA010000002.1:9513774-9546683 GCA_029814585.1 Gymnapogon annona
GGTGTAGAAGGGTGGTGGAGGGAATAGTGCTAGTAAGAGGTGGGGGGGTTAAGTAGAGGGTATGGTGAGGGTCAGTGAGGCTGAGGAGTGGGCTGGAGGGGGGTGGGTTAACAGCCTCCCTTGTCCTTCTTGGTGGTGACAGTGCTGGACAGAGAGCACAGAACACATAAAAAGAGAGTGAGAAGAATGCCTACTCAGCAGATCAAAGTACTTCCCTGAGACCAATGGGAAAAATTGACCTCAGTCTTCTAATCACCCACTTTACCACCGCGGGCTGAGCTGTGCGGGCGGACGAGAACAGCGTTTGCCCCGGCGGAGGCCAACAGCACTGAGAGGGCAACGCACCCAGTTAAACCACATAGAGGAGCGGATAAAGGGACGCTGACTTCAGAACACCGGCAGACAGCGTGCCTCCAATCTAGCCTTACTGCTCTCTGTGCCAATTCAGATGACACTCGAGACATATCTGGCCTCGTACGCAGTGTGAAAGGACAGAACGTCAGCATCCAACGCTCAACTTTGAGCCCATGTACGCAGACGCCACTGTCCGCTCTGCAGCACATGCACAAATAACACAGCCTTTCATCGGCATTTTGCCATGACACACAAGGAAAAGACACAGAACATATTGTGTTGGACACTAACTGGTCGCCTGACTGAATAGTACTCTTACTGCTAATTAAGTGCTAATGGCAGTTCCCCCTGCGGAGAATACTAATTAATGTTCTATTCTTCTGCTGGCTGAGCGCGTACTCCAGTGCGGCCTAATGAGGGGAGGCAGGTACGTCTTCTCCCAGGCTAGGTTAATAAGCACAACACTGTGGGGTCTGAGTGAGAGGGCCATACCGGGGGGCTGCTTCCTGTTCCCTAATCTGAACAGACCCCCTCAGAACACTTATAATGAAACACAGGGGTTGGGGTGAAAGGATTTGTCCCATAAATTGTGAAGTCGGAGCAGATTGTGTGAACGTGTGGATACCACCTCCAAAGTTTCAGCGTGTGCCGCTCTAAATGCATGTACACGTATGGACCGTGTTTAAAATTGTCAGACAAATAATAAAATGCATAAAATTAGTTGCTGCAGACAAAGGTATTTGAGGGGGTGTCATATTTTTTTTTCTCCACAGATAATGGTATACATCATAACTCTGTATATATATTTGAGCCTGGGATTCCAAAAAGTATAAAAGTAAATGAAAACTGTTCTGTTTTGAAAAGAATTTGTTGGCATTGAGTACTATTTCCCATCCCACATACTTCCTGTGTGTCTTCCTACAGAATTACTGCCTAGAAAGTGCTGATGTCTCTTAGAAAACAACTTCTATTTTATATAGTTTCCGGTTCCCTGAGAATATGCACTGCCGAGAAATAAATAAATACATTACCTGTTTGGATGCAGAAAGCCTGGGAATCAGATTCAAAGTGCTGAAGAATGAATGGATGTGCGAGTATGCGGGTGCGTGCGTGAGCGTAAACATAGATTGAGGACGGTATTGGAATTACCTGAGTGAGATAATGGTGGTGCATTAGATTAACTTTCAGTCCTTAAATGCAACACATTTAGGCAATCTTGTCCCCCAAAAACATGTCAATGTCTGAAAGGCCTCCCTCTCGCTATCAGGAGCCTCTGGTCCCCCACACTGATGCAGCTGGCAAGGCGCTAACGTTGACTGTCAAAACGCGGCGCCAGATCTAGTTATAAAATAATTGAATTTTCATATCAGAGGGGACCAGAGTCCCAGCAGACAATAGGACTGCTGAGTCCTCTCTGATATTGGCTCAGGCCCTTTGCCATGCGCATGAAATCAGTATGTTAATGTTCCAGGGTTTTCTTTTTTTAAGGGCACTTGTGCTCTCGCAATGTACTACCGATGCGGTTTCAAAAAATTGCAACTATTGATAAGTAGGCAGCCAGCAACCCCCTCGACCCCTCCTCCCATCCAACAAGCCCACCCCCCGCCTTCCCCCAACCCACCGAGGCTCTAGATGTTCTCGCACCCCCATCCTCCCCCATTATTAAAATTGTAATTTATTTTTCTAAATCAGAATGACAGCTTGCTTTCTTTTCTCTGCAGCCGGCAGTGAATCACCAAGCTTTAATTACTTTCGTAACTTCGCTGACCCTGTGAGCGTGCTGCTCTGCCAGAGAAAATGGGACCTCCAACAAAGGCCCTACACAGCCACAGCCGCCTTCGGTTCATTCAAAATGCGAAAATTTATCAAACTACGGATTTTTATAAGATTTTGTTAACATTTCACCTCCTATCTTTTTCGCACTCCCTGAAAAACACCCCCACTAGCGGCTGTTCTGCACTTCCCAGTCTCCTGGCCCACCTCCCGAAGAAACTCAGGATAACTAAACAACCTCATTCCAACTCTCTTTCTGAGCGTGTGCTTGTGTTGACTCAACAAGGTCTCTGCAGGTCACAATAGCCAGAGGTCATACTATTATCAGTAGCTCCCCTATATCCAGGCCACGGCCTCAGCAGCCGGGACACACACACACACACAGAGCACAGTCTTGACACTACAAAGCGCAGATCAACAGGGATGAACGCCGCATTTGATCACTTCACAGATCTTTGGCCTGCAGTCGTTGGGGTCAAGCTTTCCTTGGCTCAGTTGTCGGAGTCTGTCCATGTAGCTATTGAAAACCTTTTCTGACTATAGGTCACGGCCACAAAGGAGTCGCTTCTGTTTTCAAAGACATGAAACGTCCCCTGAAACCATCAAATGGATTATGGCCAAAACACTAATATATTGTAGATGCCTACGTGTGACTTTTAAGCCAGAGTTAAAAAAATAACAAAACCTACATGATAGTGCCCTTTCCCTCTTTGTTGCTACAAAGTTCAGGCATGTTTGCAGGTCCATATTTGGTTCGCATTATTCCAGCTGCCTGCCTTATTAAAGTAGCTAATATGTTGTAATCCCTGCTATCGCTCTCACCTTCTCATTGGCACACCTCTGTTTTGGGCTGTGCCACTGTGTGAACCAGGGGTGTGCAAGCACGGTTGGTCTTTTGCTGACTGCCTGATAATTGAATGAGCGATTATCCCTCCCATTAATAGACAATGATACAGAAAGCACTGCCATATGTACGGAATATTAATGAGTGGCTGCAGCGGCCTAGATAAGAGAAGCACCGTGCAGTTGCTGTAATAGGGGTTAAAACAATTTGCCCCGCCTCGCCCTATCCCTGCTCACACACACACACACACACACACATACACACCAGCTCTCGTGCTTCCGTCAATGCTAATCCTCTAGTCTCCTCGCCCACCAAGCGGGCTGCCACTAACCATTGGCCCCCCACGGCCTGGAGTTGTGTGTGGCGATGACCTCGTTGCTGCCAAGGCCAACCTGCCATTGTGTGCGTGTGCGAGCAGGGTCACTTGACAACAAAATGACATGCTAATGATGGGAAGCAGAGGGTGTTTAGTATTTATGTTATGAGACACTTTGTGACAAGGGTAGTCCGAGGACAAAAAAATAAATAAATCTAATAATTTATAAAACGCCCTTTCTGTTTCTTTCCCAGACCCAAAAGCACCCACATCATTCACAAATAATCACTTCCTTTTTTTCGTTATCTCCCAACTTTATGTCACTGTTTCTGTGCTAGATTTGTCTTCATATTTCTACTGTCACATGTAAAGACTTTTATTTTTCTCATCTTCATGTAAAGATACAAGAGTAGCTGAAGTGGGCTTCTCCTGCTCTAGCCCTAACCCGGTACAATAAAGGCCTACCCTCCATCAAATTTCATTAAATGTTGTCTGAGAGTCAAGCAGGTGAAACAGTTGGGGCACTCCTCTATATGAATTGCCATGCCAATCAATATCTAACATCTATTAGCATTGGAAAGCAATATTTCCCCTTTTACCTTGTAATAATTGTGCTTAATGCTGTGAAGTACCTTATCATAGGTCTGACTGCAAAAGAAAGGCCGGTTACCATGGTGACTGTGAAAGCCATTGGTTTCCTTTTCAGCAGAATAATGAACTTCTCTCCTCTGTGTGTCACTCTTCCACTCCACTCTCAGCCTCTTCGATTAAATTGAAGTCCATGCATCCTTGAAATCCCTCATCTCTGCCTTATAATTTGACAAACAAGAGAGAATAAGAAAAAAAAAATGTTCAAGTCTCAGCAAATGCATCACTTTAGGCAGCAGCGTAGGTGTATCTCAGAATCAGTGCAGATTTTATTGTATTAAATCACCAATAGTAATATGTCATGTTATTTTTATAAAGCCCAATTGTACTTGCAATTATTATGATTTATTTTTTCATTTGGAATCAATGAATAGTCCGGGGTGACATTTCCCTTGACTCTGTTTAGGTAGTAGGACATGTCAGTCAGATGAAAAACATTTGTATTGCTAAGTTTTTTCTTAGAAAACTTGGATTGAACCGTTCAGTTTAATTCAGAAGCAGAGTACTTCAAACCCTCAGGTGAACAGTGGGGAATATGACTCACATTTATTTCCACTATAAGCTTCAATAACTTTTTTTTTGTTTTGTTTTTTTTTGCATTTAAAGACGCCTTAATCTCTCTCCTAGAGTCATATTACTGGAGTCCATTTGTGAACGATTCATGGAAGCATCTCAAAAGTCTGTTCAAATCAGTACTAAAGCACAGCCCACGACGCGGAGGCTTGTGATAATGACAGACACATGATGAAATACTTATTCAACAATTGTAAAAACCTACAGCAGTCTGCCTGTAGTTCTACGAAAATAAAATAAAAACTTTCTTCTCGCTTTTAAAATGTCTCGAATCCGACCGATCACTGTCCGCATTCGCTTTCCCCAAGTGTCCTTGTGTGTAGTAACGTGCGCGGACATGAAGTTTTTTATTCACTCGTGGGTTCTGCACGGGAGTGGTCTATTATGGATTAACAAAAAAAAAAAAAAAAAAAAACCGTGAAATTAATTCTTGTAAAGTAGAGTGAAGGACAGATTGGGGATCCAAAATAAACTCGATAAATATTCAATCGGCGATGATGAATTCTTTTGCTCTTATGTGGTTAAATTCAAGCACATTTCTCAATATGAAGCCTATTACAATAACGGGAAAAATGTGTTTAGCGATTAAATAGCCTATTGTTATGACCCCACTGCGAATAAATTGAATGGGACTTTGCAGCACTGCAGCGTCTATTCAGTTCATACTTTTTTTTCGATTAAAATAATGAGATTATCGCGTTTTATTTGCATATCCTTTTAGCTTTCGTATCTTATCTGCAGCCTAAAAAACTCTGCATATCTTCATAATATCTTCAAATCGATTGTCAGCACTTTTAAGAAAATGTAGCCATTTATTTATGACCACATACATGCGTTTATATCAGTGTTAATGGCCACATACAAAGACGTCAAATAAAAGCAGAACAGAATTTATTTCATTATTTTTACTCTTTATCTCCTCCAAATAGTAAACCAACACAAACGCTTTTAGCATGGATTGACCGTTCAGGAGTGTCAAACTCATTTTAGTTCAGGGGTCAACTTCAGACATATTTGGTGTGAAGTGGGCGGGGCCAGAACAATAATAACGGAATTACATAACAATGTCAACCCCAAACTTTCCTTATATGATGAAAATGTTTATGTCGATAAACTGTCCTTTAAAACAAACTGAATAACATGAACAAACCAAAGACTCTTTAAGAAAGATGTGTACTTTTAACAATAGTGTGCCTCAGTTTATAATTTATACATGTACATTACAGCTTAACGATCAGTGGATCTACAAATACACAAAACATTGAGTAACGGGTAGAATATTATTCAAATTACACTTACTTCTCTTCAGACATTTCTGGTTGTTTATATTTGTTCAGGTTATTCATGTTTTTTGTGAAATGATACAATGTTTTAATGTAAATACAGGAAAATTACATGAAAATATTTATATTTGCACAGGAAAAAGCTTGAAGTTGTGAGTATTTATATGTTATTATGATCATATTGTTCCCAGTCTGTACGTGGAACCTGAGCTAAAATTTTTTGCAAATATCTTATGTGTCGTTTGTTAATTTCACAAATTCATCCCACGGGTCAGAGTGGAACCTTTGGTGGGCCACATGTTTGACACTCCTGGTTTACATTGTGATCGATGAGCTGTTGAACAGGCTTATTCTTCCAACATTGTGTCCTCAGACGCTCATCACACTCAACGAAACCCACTCACACAGGTGTTAAATACATGTTTTTAAATGTCACAAAACATTTTTTTTTCCTTTGTTTTTTTTTAAAAAGAAAAACAGCAAATTGTTGATCCAATAGTGCTCTTAAACTTTTCAGTTCAATAATCCAAAACGACCCCATTGATAGCAACATGAAAACTGACAAAGTCCATTGGGGTCACATGGATTTGCACTGTGCAACTAAAATAACACACAATAAACAGTAGGATTTTAATATTATGGTAAAATATGTTCCTACTTGTGTGTTTTCTTCTCACCACTATAGCAGGTGAAAGCCTCCCTGCAAGGCTCCACTCAGTCCACTGGAAACATTAATTATTCCCATTATTCCTGACAAATAACAGGCTAAATCTGCCCCTGGCAGAAGACACATCTGTTGAAAATCTTCAGCAGAGTAAAAGTTCTTAGAGAAGGATGAACCTGAGGCGACAATAGTTTATAATCGCAATAAAGTCGTTGTCGTCGCCCCCCCCCCGTCCCAAACAATACTCATGATAATCGTACTTGCAGCATTTCACAGGTGGAGGGTTAATTATTTCATCTTGTTAATCAGGGAGGTTGTGTGCTGCACTCATAGTACGATGTCAAGTTTGCCATTTTCGTCCATACTTTATGCTTTATGTTTGTTCTTCTGCACGAGTTCAACTGGGAGATGTCTTTACAACATCTGACCACAGGGAGGCGCCAATGAGCCGCCATTTACGCAAGTCAAAAAGATACGTGGTCCGTACTGAGTCAAGTATTGAGACTGAGGGTTTAAAATGTGCAACCCCGTGTCTTTCCAATTAGAGCCAGACTACAGCTATGCAAAACACTAAAATCTCTCTTTGGACTGATTAAATATTAAATGGTGAGCCTGGGAGAGTTGGCATTTGTTTTTTGTGCTCGGTAATTGGTCCATAAAATATATGAAATACAAGCTGGATGTTGATTGTTATAAAGTCGACTGATAAGACTTGATGTGGAGAGTCATAAGATGAATTGTGAGTGAAGTTCATAGGTTAAAAGGAAATACTGATCTCTATGATAGTTTGAATCTATTATGTTGGGGAAAAAAAGTCCCAACAAGTTAATCAAGCTGTAGAAAAAAAATAAAATTAAATATATATATAAATCTGCCCCACAACCAGCCTCCAATTTTCTGCATGTTGACCTTTCATTGTAAAGAGTTGCTCACGTCATATTACTACAAGATAATTTGCACTTGAAGGTTGAGTAAACAAGGTTATTCTATTTATCTGCAGTGTGGAAATGTTTAATAAATGCATAAATTATCAATCTACAATTTCATATGCGTGTTATTATTACATAAATAGGGCTTTTAGACTCACATTTTAGTTTTCTAATTTCACATCAGATGCTATGAAGCTAAATTAATATTAAATGTTCTTGGAGAGGTTTTTTAATGAAATGTCTTACGGGAAAATAGATTATATTTAATTGATAAAAACATGAATGAAGAAGCGTTTATGCAATGTATTTTTTTTATCAAGATTACATTATTTATTTTCTCGTGTCCTTCATGAAAAGGAGCTTGTGTTATTTTACTATAATTTAGAGGCAATTTCATTATAAAAAAATGTGGTTTTAGTTCATCCCTCTTGGCCTCTAAATTTGAATGACTGATGTTAGATTTTCAAAGGAACCACTGTTGTTATAGTAACATAAACTATCACTTCCTTTAATAACATCCTTCAATTGCAGTGTTTGATGGAGTAGTTTCTCAGTGTGTTTCAGATCTTCCTCGTCGTTTTGATCTGTTTGTGTTGCAGGACATGTGACTTACAGAAAATACAGTGGACGTCATGTTCTATCTATACTGATGGAGACAGTCGAGGGTTCTCACTAGTATTCAAATACCAGTGACCTCATGCTCTGTGAATGCACATCTGTTGTAGCTCAGACTCATACAATTCATGGCTAATAGATATCTAACTTTCCAATACTGTTTGGTTTTTTTTTCACATCCACCGAGTCAAATTACTGATTCGCATATCAATCCCCAAGGTAAGACTGAAAAATCCCTTCAACAAGGCATGGGGAAAACACATCAGATCAGTCCGCCCACTTTTCCCCCACGTTGAGCAAAAGGCGATTGTGAAACGTAAAGGACAAAACCATCTGGGGTCAGGGGGGCCACAATGACTGGTTGCAGGTCCTGGGTAACTGGGTATCAGGAAGGACTGATAGACCCAGACTATCTGTCAAGAACCAAGTCCAATATGTAAGGTGATAATTTACCGGCAAAACCTTCTATGAGCTTTAAGGAACCAGGGTCAACAAGAGGCCCTTCCCACAGACTCAGAAGACTCTTTTCCACTGTAGGAACCTTTTGTAGTTCTTAGAACCTTTTTTCACACATTCCCACAGCACAGGAACTACGACCATAGTTCGTTGAACATTTTTTGTTCCTACTCGCAGGCAGGGTCTTTTCATGGTTCTGCAGGAACTATATGACGTTGGTGTTTGCTGATTGGTAGACATCAGCCCACGCCTATTTCCATGTCTTGCAGTGGAGAGAGTGTGTTACGGTGATTGCGGCTGTGATCAGGTCGTAGACATAAGTCCTGTTGCTTTTCTACAACAATATACATCAGTTTATACGACAGATAAGCAAACGACCTGTATTAGTTAACAATAAACACTTCATGTGGCCTTTTCCTCTTTGCTGTCGGCACGTCATCTGTAGCATTTCCACATCTCGCATCGACATCTGCATCGCATCTACATCGACATGAACTACTCAGAAGAGAACAAACACACGAAGACGCCACTGAACACGATGGAAATTGTCTTAGACTCCGAGCCATTTGTATTGTATTCTATAGTATTATGTGGGGTTCCTCAAATGTGGACTTACATTTTGAACACAAATAAAGCTCATTTTCAATCCCTGTGCGGGTGTGAAACCTGTATTGTGCAAAATCGCTTTGGAGGATCACATCGCTCCATGCCGTGGGTCTTGTTGCCTGTGGAATGCACAACCAAAAAGTGCCCCTGGGGAGAGTACTTCAGAGATGTAAATTCAAGGTGGCTAGTTCTTAAAACTAAGCTCTTTCAACAACTCTGTAGCAAAGTGCCTAATTACTTTTTACCATTTCCACTGACAGTTGGATTCACGTTTCATCTCCACGTTGTTAATATTTATCCAGAAAGAAAGAGCACAGATTTCTAAGCAAGTCACTTGAACTTTGACCTGTTAACTGTTCTGAGGACAGTTTGGGGATTTTATACATGTTTGTGTCTGTTACACACAAGCAAGGAACATTTTATGATATTATCTTACAGTAAACCGAGTCTATTCCAAATCTCAGTGCAAACAGAAAAGTCATAGAGCTGCTTATAAAATATCAGCAACACTTTATCTAATCAGGGATCTGTAATACAATAGAAAGACTGTAAGAGAGTCCTGGACAGATGTTCTGTCTATCGTTCCACATCTTCACTTTCCTTGACATGTGTGTTTTTATAACCCAGAGCAATGTCGTGGTTGCTGTCTGCCTGTGCTTGTGGCCGATCTGGTGCTTGGCTGCTGGTCACTTGTCTCTTTCCCGTCAGTACAGACATCAGTTTGGAGCGGTAGTGGTCGCCGGCCAGGAAATACAGAACAGGGTCAATGCAGCTGTTGACGCTGGCCAGCGGTCTGGTGATCTTGTAGGTGAAGTTGACGATGTTGAGGAATTGGCAATCGAGTTTCAGGACCCGGGATGTGTAATACAGCGTCCGTGTGATGTGAAAGGGAACGAAGCTGACGGCGAATACGACCAGCACCACGATGATGAGCTTGATGGACTTCTGACGGGAGGCGGCGCCCTGTCGGCTCGCGGATAATCCGCGTCTGGGTCTGCACAGTGTCCTTGCCATCAGGCAGTAACAAACCACAATGACCATGAAAGGGACGCCGAAAAGGAGGACCATGACAACGGAGCTGTAGTCCACATACTCCTCGAAGGCGTCCTGGCTGGTGGTGTCATGGCACAGTGTGTCGTTGCTCCTCCTGGAAGTGGTGACGAAAATGAGGTTGGGCACCAGACACACAGTGACCACAGACCACACCAGGCCACATACCATGTGGGCATGACGGGACTTGACAAGGGTCAGTGCCTTTAGGGGGTGGCAGATACCAATGTAACGGTGGACACTGATGCACGTGAGGAAGAGGATGCTGCAGTAGAGGTTGGCGTAAAACAAGAAGCGCACGATTTTGCACGCCGCCACTCCAAAGGGCCAGTTGTTGCGATTGGCGTAGTAGTAAATCAGAGTGGGAAGAGAAACCACGTACAGGAAATCCGACAGGGCCAGGTGGAACATGTACACAGTGCTGGGGTTCCACGGCCGCATCTTGAGGAACATCCACAGGGCTGTGGCATTAAGCACAAAACCGAAAACAAACACCAGACTGTAGGACACGGGGAGGAGGATGTATTTGAACTCCTCATCAAATTTGCAGCTGGAGTTGAAGATAGCGATGTACACTATCGACTGGTTATGTGAGTAAGGGTTTAGAGTGATTGTTTCCATGACGACTGGTCTTCTGACTGCAGGACATCCGAACCAGAAGAAGATACCTGTCAAACAGACGATAAACTGGGATCAACTGGTAGTTGTGCAAATGTATAGATGAAATGATTACACAGAGGAAATGTACATGGTTCATTACATTAGTAAAACAGGAAGTAATCTAGCAGTTTTCGAAGACTGGTTGGGTGATGGTAGAGACACAACTACCTTCAGTACACAAAATAACACAACAAACCCCCCCAAAAAAAAACTGATATCCCCCTCTACATCCTATGTAAATTGAAAGGCCAGTGCTTGTACTTACAGTGATAAACAGCTGAAAGTACAACTTGAATAAAGTCAGTCAATATAAAATAATAAAACTTTACATGATGAGTTGTGGTCTGATGAGAAAAACAAGAACTCAAAGTGAATATCAGTCGAGGTGACCTGCATCAGTGTGTTTTGGGATTTGAGTGTGGGCATGGGTCGGTGGAATGAGAGTGGTAAATATTTTAACATTATTTATTTCCATATTTTTATGGCTCGTCCTTTGCAATGGACAGTTTTTTATTGCTTGGTCTTAGGAGGAAAATAAATAACAGAATGCATTTAAATATTAGTATTATTAATTTGTAAGAAATTACTGAATAAATTTGTAGAAACTCAAAGTAAGCAGATATTTGAGGTGTGCTTTTTTGAGGGGGGGTTTGCTGTACATAGAGAAATGTAACAAAAAAAATAAAAAAAACAACTAAATTTTAAGGTAAGTACTTTTCTCACTATAATAACGAATAAACCTGTAGTAACTCAAATTAAGAAGATAATTGGGGTTGTTTTTTTTTTTTTTTTTGCTTCACAGAGAGAATCAAAACTTAAAAAAAAACAGCAACAACTAAACCTCACAGGGTAAGTACTGTTCCAGCTCTGATCAGTGTAACGCTTTCATCACTATACGTCATTGTAAATGTGTGAAGATGCTTAAAATAACAGACTGGAAACCTTGTGTAAAGTTGTACCTCGAGTATGTGTTCAGTTGTACGATTTTTACGTCACTGTTGATCAACAAATTCTACATGTACGACGCGTTACAAATTAACTCGACGTTCCAGTAAAGTCTGACTCACCACAACCGGGTCCACAGGACGTGGATGGACCGCGATGGTTCTGGTCCAAAGAAGACGCGCACTTTTCCCGGGAAAAACGTCTCCGTCTCCTTTCAGTCGGATCTAACGGTAGAACTTTACAGACGCCTCGCGCTACTTTTCCGCGTAAACTTCGTCTTGGAGTCCATGGTTAAGAGTGTGTATACGCACGGACAGCACGATCCGCGCACTTTGAGATGACCACGACGTAAAGGCTTGAAATGGGAAGTGACATCGCTGAGTTGACAAAACTGCACCCGAAAAAAAAATACATCAGTGGGGGAGTCACTTTCAGTTTTACAGAGCACGTGAAGGCAACACCGGAGCGCCTTTACGGTACACTGAAACCATACCGGGCGTTTTATACAAAACACATGTGGTGCGTTCATAGCCGAGATGGATGTGGAACGCAGGTAGAAAACACAAATGGATCATAGGATGTGTCAGTGCATATTTATAGTTTGGTTCTGAGTTTCAAAGTATATGGGTCTGTATTAGTTTTTCGTTTGTCTATGTTTTTATATTATTTTATTTTGAATTTTCTTAAGACAATATAACAGTTACATTTTTGCACTACTAGACGACATTCCCAACCCACAATGGCATGATCAGAGACAGCAGAATAAACAACAAACAAAAACATTATTAAAAAGAAAACACACACAAAGCACAAAATTCTTTTTGTAAATAAAATCAGTGTCAGGACCCACAGCTTGGAGTTTTTACTTATATTATAATACCCTCCATGTCTATCTACAACTCTATTCCACCACTTTTACGTTAAAAAAACACTCCAAACTCCAATTTCAACAGCAAGACTTAATAAAACCTCTGAAGACATCTTGTCCCACATCTATAGATTTCTGATGCAGCTCCTCCCATGACAACACCTAATGGCAGCCAACACTAAAATGTTATAGACGTTAATATTTGCACAGCTGTACAGTAGTGTGTAAAGCTGTTATAAAACATTACATTTGCTTTTCAGATTAGTTACAGTTGTTCACCTTCTCAGCAACCTTTAAGCGCACCCCCCACCCTCCACCCAAGGTGCATGAGATAATGTGTGGAATTATAAAACTATAAAGAAATACAAGTGGGTAGGATGAGCAACACTGAGACAGACAATAAACTGGTTCAAAGCTAATAAGTCACTGAAATAAATCAGGAAGAGGATCATATTTACAGTCCAATGGCTCTGATGACATTTAGCCTGAATAACCCTTATTATAAAATATATGATATGACACTGATAGGTCAGTCCTGTTTCGGCAGCAATGCATAACTGAACACATAGCTTTACACAATGCACTTTAGTACATTAAATATAGGTCACGCTTAGATAGTAATCATGAAAACAGTTTAGTTTCTTTTTTTCTTGAAATAGAGGGATGCTAATGATGACTTATCACACTATTATTGTCATGTAACAACAGCATACATGTCAGTATGGTAAAAAAAAAAAATTATGGTATGGTAAAAAAGAATATACATCTATTTTAGTTAGTTTTATGTGTGATTTGTGATGATAATTATACTGTGGTGGCCAAAAATATTACGATACCTGATATATCTGACTTTCTTTTGCCTCCATCACATGGTTTCATTTCATAATGTTTCAGAAAACATGCAGATGATTGCTTTGAGTGCAACAAATATTAAATGGAGCTGTTTTTATCCAGTTTTAATGTAGAAAACTCTGGCCCAACTTCACCTATTTCTAAGGTGCTGTTAGAATCTCACTTAGTCAAGTTGGGTCTTAATTTGTCATTTCCAGTTCTGTCCTGTGTGTCTCCCTCATGTGTGTTAATTTTACTTCCAACCTGCCTACCCGCCTCTCTCTCGTCTGCAATTTCCCCAATGCATGTCACCTGCCTGATTTCTCCCCTATATGTCAGTATGCTTGCCTTTGTGTTTTGTCAGTCCGTCGCATGTGTTGTCAAATATCATCGTTCCTGTCCCTTCTAGGCGTGCTGAAAACCTTGAGCGAGTAAGAGTTAGTATTGTAAACCGTGTCTTGATCTAGTCTTGTTTTCTAGTCTTGTTTTTTCTTTTTCTAAATCGATAGTGTGTTTTTCCTCAATAGAGCGATTATTGTTTGATTAACTTTCTTTGAGGACCTGTTTTGTTTTTTCCTCCATTAGAGTGATTTTGATTTAGTTTTGTAATTTTGATTTTCCCGTTGTGGGTATTTTTCATTAATGTTAAAAGTATTGATATTCCCGTGTGCTTTTTTCACCGGCGCCTTTTGTTTATCTCCAATAAGAGTTTTGATAGAAATCTGAGTAAGAGTAATCCTTGCATGTTCAATCTGAGCAATCAAAATAAACTTTATGTTTTTGTAACAAAGAAAATCTGCGTCTGGACCAGTTCTGTCTGTGCACGTTCATAACAGGTGCATGGAGAAGAAGAAAAACTATAAATAGTTCAAAAATGGATGCAGCACTTGTCACGTAGAAGAACTTTATTCCATTCTAAATATTTCTGACCGCTTGCCCGACAGACGCATTAGTATTTATATGATGTGCAGCATCGGCCTTGCATGTCATACATCTGTGTCTTGCATCATCATCAT
Organism: Gymnapogon annona; assembly: GCA_029814585.1. Taxonomy (NCBI): domain Eukaryota; kingdom Metazoa; phylum Chordata; class Actinopteri; order Kurtiformes; family Apogonidae; genus Gymnapogon; species Gymnapogon annona. The sequence continues at coordinate 9,528,206 of JAPTHA010000002.1, forward strand.
CATCAGTTTGACCATAATTCCATCTGACAAAGACACACAAGTAAAGGAAAGAATATAATTGTGCGACATCGACAGTCAAATAAGCCCAGAGTGTTATTTAATACTGAAAATGATCTAAATTCTACAGTTTATAGAGCATAATGATATCTCATTTGTTTTATGGGTATAACCAATTTAGTAAATAAATAAAATGGATAACCCCTTTAAACAGTGTTCTAATTATTTTATTATCTTTAGCTCTAATAATAGTGTTCAAATTAAGCCACTTACAGTGTAGAAATGCAGACAAGCCCCTAACTCTGCACAACTCAACACAAACACACATAAAGGTGTCAAGAAATTCCCCAAATGAACTACCAGTACGGCACTTGGATCCATTGAAAACCATTTCAGATGACTACCTCATAAACAGAAAACCAAGAATGTTGCAAAGTAGATGTTGGCTACGTCACAGGATCTGAACTATAAGCCGTGTTCTGGGTTGTTTAACAGGCTTTGGCTCAGTCTGCTTCCATAAGTGTGCAGTATTAACCTACAATATAGAGTACTGAAACTGAAATGTTGACTGGTGCCATGTGTATTTATATGAACGTGACACCTCCACCTCGTCGTGTCCATGATGCATTGGTGACTGTGCGTAGGTCAGCGCTGCGGTTTCTCTGTCTACATGTGTGATGGGGGTTTCTGTGGTTTCCATGTCTGGAATGTGAGTGGGCCACTGGCACGGTGTCAGAGAAACATGCCGAGCAAGGACTGGGTTCTAGGACACACATGGGACACACAGTCACTTTCATCATACAAGCAAATGGGTATTCAGGAGGTTGAGCTTATTGAGCTGATTGGTACCAATGGCTCGTGTCTCGTTTTCCAGAACTATGACACCCACACACATTTTTCACAAATAAAATTTTCCAAATATAATCAGTTCATCACTTTCTGAAGAAAAGTTGACAGTGTGTCCTTGCTACCAAATATTCCTAGCATTCACATTCTCCCTCACACACACATACACACACACTATCGGTAGAGCAATGACAGAGTGGTCAATGACACTTATGTTCCGTCACTAGCGAGACGGATGTGTTTGGACATCCCATAATAAGTAACTACCAGTGCAATGAAAAACACTGATACTCATTGTGGAATTGAGCTCACAGGTGTGTCATTTGTCTGAGCTGCGTAATTACCGTTAACTCCACTGACAAATATAACTCTGGCCTGTTTATCAGCCTAATTGTAGTCATTATATGCTCACACAAAGAAGTCGTGCAATTGTGTAATTATACACTGCATTGGGAAAGCGTAATAGTCAGTCGGTTGTAGTGATTCTGGAAAAAAAAAAGTCTGTTTAAGAACTTCAGGAAGTTTGTCACAATGAAGAAGAAACCACGATAATTGATTGAACCTACAAGGCAGATTAATATGTACTGTTAAAACACAGTGTGTGTCCTTGAACGCGTCACCGGAGGAAGAGTTCCGCCCCTTCACTCTAGTAAAAGTACTAACATCACACATTGAAAATCCTCCAGCGTAAGCCAACGTTTGGATCCTTTTAATGACAAAGAAACTAATTTAAGTGTAAAGTCTGTTATCATCAAAATGTACATTATGCCCTCACAGAGACGATTCATATGGAGTTGAAACCTGATCCACTTCTGGTTGTCCTTGGAGTCTCGAAACAGTTTTCACAATTTAACATAAATGTGTGTGTTTATTATGTTTGTATTTTTCTGATGTACTTTTGATTTATTTACTCAGTTTTTGAAAAAGTGAACAAACTGTAATCACGGAGGTCTTGTGATTCATTTTTCAATTAAATGATTGAAAAATTAATCCTACAAAGTAAAAAAAAAAGAAAAGAAAAGCCTACAAAGTATTAATCTTAATACTTTGTAGGCTTTTCCCAGTTCTAAAACCTTAGTAAGGGGTAATGCTTATTTTGGACCAACCATCCTGGCCCTCTTCTCAGTCCTTAAATAGGGTGCTCTCAGCAACTTAGCTCAGAACACATCCAGAGGTCTTCACCAAGACTTCAGAGGTGTCCTCCTGCTGACGAAGCTTTTGCGATAGAAGCGAAACGTCCTACCTTTTTCTACAAGTACAGATGACGACAGAAGAAACCCTTGCCACGATGGATTTTTCCTGTACGACTGAGAGCCTTCACAAGCAGAATTAAATGACTGAGAAAATAAAAAAACTACACTACTGCCCATATAGACGGAATAAAATATTTTTACTTATTCTCTTGAAATAATTGTTAGAATGGGATTTATTCTTGGTAAATTGTAATTGGGACTCATTGTAGCAGGTAAATGGTGATTACTAATGTATGTTTGTATATAATATATAATAAAAATAGAAATAAAAAGAGGTGTCTGAAAACAAAATTATTCCAACTTTATGTGTAACGCTACATTTAAAATTATTTTAATATTTAAATATTTGTATTATTTAAATATTTTAAATTAAAAGGCACAGTAGCAGCTGTGCAGTAAAACACTCAGTTTAGTTTTGTAATAATATATATGATGTTTAAAGATGCATTTATGTACATGTTGCATTGTGCTGCCAGATCTTGAGCTCATTTATGTATCCTTACATAGATACATTTATATATAAATATATTACATACAATATATTAATATTCTCCTTCACACCCCAAGTGTGTGAAGGAGAGGTATCGCAGGTGGTTCCTTCCAGCAGCTGTCAGGTGTTGGAATAGTAATAACAGTAACTGACCATTGGCAATGTCTCTTTCTTGATCTTGTCGCAATTCAATCTGTTATTTTCTTTATTTTTATTTCTACAATCTGTTCATTTCTTTATTTATATTTGTACTTTTGATAGTATTAGGACTTGTTTGAATTTTCAGAGTGTCTTGTGTGTGTCTTGTGTGTGTCATGTGTGTGCCGTGTGTGTGCTGCTGTAACCTGGAATTTCCCCAAGTGGGACTAATAAAGGTATATCTAATCTGATCTAATCTGATCTAATCTAATCTAATCTAATCTAATCTAATTATGTATACCCACAGATAATCTTTGCATTGACACCTGAGAACAACTCAGGAATGCAGACCCTTTTATCTTGTGCATTTTCCGGCTAATCCAAGAGTATTTTAAAGTTTACATAGTTTGACAAAGAAGGAGTATTTTCTCAACCTCCGATGGCCACTTGATTATTCATTTTTTTCTCCAAGCATTTAAGGTCAACCACAATTGTTTAGAGCAGCTTTACTAGTAAAGGAAGCAGCTTTGGAAACTTTAATGTAAATAGGCAAATGTAGTGGATTTGAAAGGTACCGTATTTTCCTTTTAGCCACCTTATCTTCACAGCTGAGAAGAACTGCTTCATCAATCATCGATGTCCACAATCATCGATGTCCATCACGACACTCAGATCAAATGAAAACAATTTTTCAAATGAGAAATTCAAAGGAAATGATAAAAAGAATTTAATGGTTATAACTTTCAAATGATTTGCATTGTTAACTGTTGATGCTAGTGGAAACAGTTTAGACTATATACTGAGTTGTTAAATATAGGTTTTACAATTATTAACCAAACTCTTGACTTAATTACTGTCCATTATGGTATGCCATACCATAAATTCCAGTCGGCCAAACTCCACTTAAATGTCATTAAATGCCCACAATAGAGTGGATTCACCCATTTAACTCTTATTGTCCACAGCTGTGGACAAATTATTTTACTAAAAGTACAAACGTTTCCTTAATTAAACTCATAGTGCCATTAGTGGCTTTTCTGAACAATTGTCGTAAACATCTCTCATGAATGTCTCTGGACATTTACTTGGCTGACAAAGATTGTGCTTGCGTCAGCTTTGATGAGAGATGTTTTACTACTACCTCTAATAACGCAGTACCTGACTACAGTGGCCAATGAGGCTCAAAAATAATGCAACGGCCAAGTGTGTCTCAGAGAAAACAGCCGCAGAATCCAGAAATTATGCAAATTCTTAACCTCTAGCGCATGTCTAAATGAGGTACAGAAGGAGTAACCTGGTACGAATGGGGAAAAATATTGGCTGCAACAAACAATAAATGCGTAGTCAGGAAATGAGCAATTAGAAAAACAAACAGTCACGACAACAACAGAAGAGCTCCAAACTTGCCGCCAGCCAGCATTGTACACTGATACAGTATATGTATTCATAGACAACAGACTAACGTAAAGTACAATAAAATAAAAATCGTCTTCACGTGTTACGGCAGAGCTTCGACTTGTTTGAAACGATGCCTGTCAGTCAGCTGTTCTCCGTGTCCATCCATCATGTATCTCCATTGTACTGCTGGGTTCTGTGCGCCCCCTGCAGGTTTGGAGCTCTTCCGTTGTACTGACTGGTTACGCAGCCCTTTTCATTTGTACGTTTTCTCAGCTTCCACCGTTTTGGGCTCTTTTTGCAGCACATTGTTGATAACACATTTGTTTTTTTATTTCCTGCATGTGTGTTTTGTTTTTTTTTAAATAGTTCCGTGTTCCTCTTTTGGTACCTCCTTTAGACTTGTGTTAGTTTGTGAATGTGCAATGGAATGGAAAGTTTTATTCTTGTATTAATCCATGACTTACTTACTCACTGATTATTAATGCCTACACATTACTATTGTCTACACAACTGAACATGAAGTACACACTACAAACCTGCTTCCTGGCCACTGGGTTTGTGCGTCCCCCTGAAGTATGTGTGGTAGTCACAATATAAACAGGCTTCAACCTTTGAAACTGGGGGCAGCATCTAACAGGTGTTTCTTCCCCAAAACAATCTGTCTTTCTCACACACACACACACACACACAGTAGGAAAGAGCAAATATTTTAAGTCTGGGAAATGTCTCTAATCAGACTCTGTCCTTCTGCTGTAGAACAAACTTGAAAGTAAGACCTTTCTGTCTAGAAATAAGTTTATTTTTTTCTCAAGGTGAAATTTCTACCTCAATTTAAAAACATTGTGGCCAAAAAATAAGGTCAGCTGAACCTGAATGAACGACTAGATCTGAACCTTGTTGTAACATACTGGAATAACCCACCACGGATGCCGTAGGACGCCCGCAAGGGATCTTGGGACAGAGAGTGGAGAGTTAGCGATTGTTGTCTGGCTATGCTGAAGAAATAAACAAATTATAAAATATCATTTGCTTATTATTCCAAGATACAGTGAACACAACATGGTGTCAGAATAGGTACTCGAAAACCACAAATCACAGAATTACACGGCATCATGTTCAAAGGCGAGAAAATAATAGTACCACGCATGCTATGTCAAGACAAGCAAACAAAGAGCTTGTGACATATTATTTTAGCCTGGCATGGGAAGACAGATTGAGGCCATGGTGGAACAATGCAGTATATGCCAAGAGCGAGGCAGCGCCAATGCTAAGGAGCCTCTACTACCACACACAGTACCGGACAGACCATGGCAAACAGTAGGAACTGACCTGTTCACATGGAACACACAAAACTACATTATCATAGTGGACTATTATAGCAGATTCTTCGAGTTAGAGAAACTGAACAGCTGCACTTCATCTGCAGTCATCACCAAACTGAAAACTGCCTTTTCCCATCACAGAATTCCCAAGACGGTAATCAGTGACAATCCCCAAAGTAATGGGCTAGCAGAAAAAACTGTGCAGACTGCAAAGCGCATGTAGGACAAAGCAGCAGCCAAACACAGCGAGCCCTTTACAGTGATACTAGAATACAGAAACACACCTGTTGACAACCTGATGTCACCAGCGCAGCTGCTCATGAGCAGGCAACTGCGCTCCATACTGCCGACAACGCCTGAGCAGTTGCGACCACGGATCGTTGCCCCTGCAACAGCGCGCCAGAGAAGACTCCACTGTCAACATTGCCAGCAAGAGTATTACAACACCTCTGCAAAACCATTACACCAGTTACTGCCAGGCACACCAGTGCACTACAGACAAGAGGATGGATCCTGGAAACCAGCCACGGTAATACAACCTGCAGACACGCCAGGAAGTTATAACATAAAGAGCGAGGACGGTTTGGCCCTGAGACGCAACCACCGACACCTCATCGAGGGACGAGACGCTACACAGACAGCGGCACTGGAAGACCAGCAGGCTGAGGCAGATGATCAGACATCATCATCCCCGCCATCAGAAAATGGAGAACATCCACAGACTGATCACATTCAAGAACTGCAGCCTGGACTCAGGACACGATGTGGCCGCGTCATCAAGTCACGCTGTATTCTTGACCTGTGAAAAAATAATTGGATAGTTGGATAATAATTTCTAATTGGATAATTATTTGTAATTAATTAATAATTGATAATTAATTGGATAAATAATTTGATAATTAATTTGGTAACTAATTAGATCATTAATCAGATAATTAATAAATAATAATGATAAGGCAGTAAGCAATAATAACGATAGAAAATATTATGATTACTTTTATAACGAGAGGTCCATTTTGTTATCTTGTGCACTTTATGTTAGTGTTGATGTTGACACCATGGACAGTTGAACATTATCAAATGTTTACATCGTTTACATAGTGCACACCCAGCAGGCATCTTTGGTTTGTTGTCTTACCTCACCTAGACCTTGTTTGTTTGTTTTTTATTTCAAAAGGAGAAACATGTAACATACTGGAATGACTCATCGCAGACGTCATAGGACGCCTGCAAGGGATCTTGGGACAGAGAGCGGGGAGTTAGCAATTGTTGTTTGGCTATGCTGGAGACCGGTGGCAAATAAACTAATTATAAAATAGAATTTGCGTATTATTCCAAAACACAGTGAACACAGCAGTTGGTGGATTTTTTTTTCTTCCTATAATTCCACAGACATATTCTAAGATGACAATACCAGGATTCATCAGGCTAGTTCAGGGAGGACAAAATGTCATTTTTTACCCATTGAGAAACTTTGGGATGTGATGGAGAACAATTTACACAGTGGTCAAACTATCACATCAGATCCTATAGGGGGGAAAGATTAATTGCTATGGGTGGAAATCTATATGTCATTTACTAGGACATCATGATGGTGAATGTATCCTGTATTCAATACTAAAGACGATACAGATCAAGTCTAATTCTGTAGTTTCGGTCATATGGAGTAAATATTTCCCCTTTGCTCCAAATAGAGACCATTGGTGTAATGTAATAAAACATGAAGAGGAGATTTGTGCTCTAAAGTGTTGCATGACAGAATGAAACGACACCTTTTAATGCCTGGTGACGGTCAAGAATTGCTTTATGCACCTCAGTTTGGAAAAAGTGGCATCAAACATGCACAGTGGACATACGTGCTGATTAAGTGACATGTCCGACACAGTAAACAAGACGAGATACGGCGGGCCCTTCTGTACTGGCTTTAGAGGCGATGTTCCAGTACAGCTATGGATTTCATGCTCCATAGGTTTAATTGAGGGCTTTTACGTTCAGGTTGGAATGGAGGCTCAATAGAAGAAGAGTAAAAGAAAGCACACAGCAGAGACCATGACGGTAGATGGTAAACAGTAACCTTGAGTGAAGACTGGAGATTGATGGAGTGTATTTTTATGGTCTGTTAAAAAGCCTTTAAAAACAGAATGGATGAGACCTTGATACCATAATCAATATTGATACACACGGCGGCGGCTCCACATTCACGTCAAGGCTTTCTATTCATATCTCCCACACTCTGTCATTATCAGTCAAGACTGGGAGCTGAATAGCGTGAATGCTGTGCGCCGAGTGCTTCCTGACATGCCCGCGTTCTGTTTCCTTTGACACTAATAGACTACCGTATCGATTGAGTGAAAATGAAAAGATGGGAATGCTGTGGTGAAGCCCAGGTGATATAACTGATCAGTCCGTTGACCCTCCAGACATGGCGGATCTTCCAGTTCCATGCAGTCTTCGGGAGTTTTTAAACACAGCCCATGCTGTTTGTCTCTGTGTATCAGTTCCACTTTCTGGGCAGGTTGTCCAGGATCCTGCGTCGGTGTGCAGGGTTTGTAACTCCAGCAGCTCGGAGATCCTCTTCTGTAATGCCACTGTGGGAAAGACAATTCATGTTCAATCAGGTTTGACTATCGGTAAACAAATCACTATATTGAGCTGATGTGTCCAGGGCAAAGATGCGTTTGTGGTCAGAAAATGTAATATTTAATACACGGCACTCCTCTTACCTCAGTATATAGTTCTTTATTCATTTATATAATCCAAATTCAGCCCAATGCAGTCTCACAGTTGGTATTATATTCATACATATGAACATATTAACACATATTATCTATGATTGTGTTACATGTTTGATTATATATGATTTTTTCAATTTCATTAACATTTTTTAGCAATACATATATGCACATAAATGTTTTGCACAGTTTTAGTTGCTGCCTTTTACACAGAAAAATCAGAAAAGCCTTCTATTACGTTTTATCCCATTTGTATCCTAAACATTACAATATGTTGAGGGTTGATTTCATTTGATTGTCTTTTTTTCCTTTCCTGCCCTGTCTGTGGTGCTGTCATTGTGTGTTGATGATATTGTCTTGTAAATATGTAACTTTATTTTTGGTTTCTAAGCAAATAAAAATAAATAGGAATAAATATAATAGAATAAAAACAACTGTTGAAGATTTTTTTTAAATTAATTTTAGCAAAGCACCTTAATTGAAGATATCAAAGCACTTTAATTGAAAATGTTTTTGGTCATTATTGTCAGTGATGTTGTCAACACCTGACTTGATGAGGCTCCTATAAGGTGGGCATGACTGTCCCGTGTGAACAGTAATTTCATTATAAGTGATCGTTACAAGTGTCACCTGAAAACCAAGGTTAACTCTATAATCACGCATCTCTCTGTGACATCAGGGATGGAATGAACACTTGAGTTGGTTCATGTTGTGGGTGTTGCTTGTCCTTCTGCAGTTTATCCCTCTGCGTTTGTTGTTTTTAACTGTGTGATGTGGGTGATCCAGGGTGTAAACAATATAACGACTGATGTTTGAACACAACAGGAGCAGCTACTCTATTTCTTTAACCCCTTCATGCATAGTAGTCACTACAGTGGACGGCTGTTTTAAATGACTCTTCTTATATGAATGAGTCTTAACTCCCCGGTAAGAGTGTCCAGTGGGTTGAGTCAGGAAGGGCATCCGGCGTAAAAACTACTGCCAAATCAAATAAGCAAATTGGATTCGCCGAAAGAAATCATCATCATATGAATGAGTCTTAATGTCACAGTTGACAAAAAAAATTCTGAAGTAGGTGATCATAACTCATTCATGAAAGGTTAATGTGTTAGTAGGCAACACCTTATAAGCAGAAACCACCAAGAGTGACAATACACCTGTGGCTTTATCTATAAATAACACAACGTCAAAACAAAAACTTTAGTTCTAAATAGCACACTGGTGATGCTCATTTTCCTCATCAACACATAGAGGACATAAATGAAAGCTACATGGGAGACATTGATTTACCAGAAATAATCCAGATCATCCCAGCCGTTGAGGCTGAGTCCCAGGGTGTATTTCTGAAGACCCAGAGTAGTGAGCAACTCCCGCACTGTCTCAGGTGCACCTTGAAGGACCTGTGATGAGGGGCGACAGCCAATCAGAGGTTCTCGTTCAGTGAGTGAACAACATGACTTTACCGCATGGTCACTTTTTTTGTGATATGAAACGTCAAACACCACATTTATAGAAGACTTGATTTTATTATTATTCCTTTGAATAAGAACATCAATGCTAAAAAATTGTAACTTAAATGAAAAGTGTCTGCTGCCTCTTGCTGAGACAAAGAGAGAGTGAGAGAAACAGTACTTTTGTAATAATGGTAGTAAATCATCTGTAATTGATTTTTTTTTGGATAATTTAAAAAAAAAAGGTTGTTATTACGAACATTCCATGAAGTCGAGTGAAGTGTATGATATACAGTATTTTCACACTTTGACTATGCATGGTATTGTTGCCAGTAATGGCAACAATACCATGATAGATCAGGAGATTGTTTGGGGTTTTTATGGTTTATAGATGACCGTCATTATTTGTGTTTTTTATGGATATATGAAAGGAAATATGAAAAAAATGAAATATATGCCAAATATGCCAAATGTTTTCATAATTTTGGCTACCACTGTAGCAAAAATGATCAATATAGAAATGCTTGCTAAAAATACTATAGTGTCAGTATTTTGGGGACGTAACTTTGACAGGTGGCTTCGTCAGTGTTCTCCATTGTCCTACCTCTTTCTCCCAGCTGTAACCTCCGTGCATCTTGGGCCCATTTCTGTAGTTTGGCCTCTGTTGTATTGATGGACTTCTCTGCTCAGCGGGGAAGAAGTCGACTTCACTGAGAGACTTGGCAATTTGTAAAGCAGTCAGAGAGTTGTCTCCCGTCAGCCCCAAGGGGGGCTGGTCCACCTGCCATGGAACAGAGGCCTGAGGATGTGCTATCTGAGTTTGGGCATATGGGAAAACTGGCGGCGCCTTGGCTGGCCGTGTAGGATTGGTCCTCTCTGGTAGAAGTTGATGTTGATCCCGTGAAGCTTTTTCTCTAATGATAGCTGAGTGGTTCATGTACAAGTTCTTCAAATTTTTCTCAGGTAGCACAGAGTCATGTACGGTACTTTTATTGTGGTGTTTTTCCCTGGGTTGTGGAGTCTGTTCCTGGTAATGGGAAATGGCACCACTCGAGGGTGTTGTTATAGGAGAGGGGTTCTTGGCAGGGAAAAGTTGGTAGGAGGAATTGGTCTGTGGTGCAGGCTGGTCATTGGCTGGTGTGTACTGGGGCAATATGACGGGAATTTCAATCTCCGTGAAGTCTGATCTGCGGCAGGGCCTCCTGTCAAAGCTCTGACGCCCTGAGATTTTGGGGAGCTGCAAGGCTTCCTTTCCAGACCAGATTACCTGAGGGTCTCTTCGCTGTGGAAGGGCCTCCTGAGACCTACGCGGTACTGACACACCTTCGAAGATGAAGTACGCCGGATTGGTGTAGCTGCTTGGGGTCAGTTTAGAGGGAGCTGCCGAGGACCTGTGACAGACACAGGACAAGTCCTAAAATGGGTCAACCGAAGCTTTACAATAGAATTAAGTGTTTTATTATTATTGTTTGTATCATAGTTCTGCTCTTGCTTTGTCATGGGCCACTCTGCCTCCTTCAAGTGATGACCCACTTACTGATCTGGTACACCTGTCCTGTGCTATGCAACTGCTTTACATTAGTAATTGGGCCCTCTATTAAGGGCCAGTGTGGAAGCTGCACAGTACAGGCTCAACTGTTGTTCTTCTATTTCTATCACCACTCTGCCATAACCCGAACAGTTCCATTGTCAAAGGACTCTGATCTGGACTCTGGGTTACCTTTTGTTTTCACGTAGAATCTCTTTGAACCCGCCCCGTCTTGTCATCTTATGGGTTTCATCTTTCTTGTGTTCCTGTGATTCTGTTGCTTCATGTTTCGTGTATTTTGATAATAAATGTTCTATGTTCCCTTCAATACCATGCACTGGAGCCTCTTTACTCTGTACCCATTACGGTTTGTTTCTAACACCAACAGACCAAATCAAATGCCTTGAAAGCGAAAACCAAACTTATCCATAAACCCAGTTCTGAATATAAATCTTTATACTTAAGCACAGCTTGTAGGACTTAGGAGGTGTGAGGTCAGCATATGTCTCTTTGTGACTCATGCGTTTCACTTATTTACATATTTTGGGGGTTTTTTGGTCAGTGTACCTGAACCTGTGGAGTGTTTTTTCTTTTTTTTTTTGTTTTGTCTGTTGTCTCTGATCATTGTGGGTGGGGAATGTCGTCTTATAGTGTCTGAATGTAACTGTAATATTATCAAAGTTCAAAATCCAATAGTATATTTTTAAAAATCTGAAGTCGATCATTTTTTCACTAACGCAGAAAATAGTAAACCTAAAGAATATTGTTATGTACAAACGGCAGTATGTCCAGTGAGAGAGATGCTATTATTATTTTAATGTTATTAAGATTTTTTTTTTTTCAAACAAGGGACTCTGTATAACAATGTTCGGACACAGAGGTAGAGAGCAGCTACAGACAGTGTTCCTAAGTATTTGGACAGTGAGACAGATGTTGTTTCTCTCCTTCACCAACACTCACACCTCTTTGATAATCATGGTGAAGGAAAACTAAATATTTGGAATAAATTTTGAATCTGCTTAATTTGTCATAGAATATCAATGAAACACTACATCTGGATGTGAAGCTGCTTATCAGTCAGTTGTCCACTTACTTCCAAACATCTGAAAATGGACTCTTGTTTAAAATGGTCCTAATTCCTCAAAGCTTAATGCCACATATTCCTGTAACCCTTTGAGTTACAGGTGGAAGTTAACTCTTCAGTGACACACTGACTGTTTTGTTTCAGATGCACAGTGGTTGTGTACAGATTACAGAAGAATGCAGAATGTTTTACTTCTATTCTTCTCCAATATTAACACAAATACGTATCACATTATTATGTCCCTTGCAGTATATGCTTAAAACAGGCTGTTACATGGGTTCTAATGCACTTCTGGGCACTTATCAGTTATTTTCATTTCTTATTACTGCCCTAATTTTCAACAGCAACCGTATTTCAACTGAAACAATAAGAAATAATCATGAACATGTAAAAAGATACAAAGCAGACACTGAAGGACTCAGTTGTGGACATAATATCCGGTAATATTGCTTGGCTTGTTTCTAACATTGAAAATTGCAAAGAGAAACAGCGTCACTGTTCATTTTTGTAATGAGGGCCTGAGGACTGACCATGCACTGGCCTGTGAAGACCCTATAGTATTTCTCTAACCAATTGGATCAAGTCAACTGAACTGAGTTTTGTCTTGAAGATGACCTGCTATAAAAAAAAAGCAACCGAGTATATGCCAAACAATGCAAGGAACAGTATGACAATATGTAGATTTGGTAAACTAAGCAAACACTCGATAAATGCATGGCCCAACGCAGAAAAGTCTTCTGGACCAGATTCAGCTGTTCGCTTACACCTCAAGGAACAAACTCACTCCTTTGAAGGCAGCCATGTGCATATCTTAGACAGGGAGGACAGATGGTTTAAAGAGGGGTGAAGGAGGCCATCAATGCTAAAGTGGAAAAACCTTTACTTAATGGGGGTGGGGGCTACACCACAATCTCTCCCCCTTCTACAACATTGTCCTTTCCATTTTACCAAAAAGGTCTTCTGTTAGAAATCAACACAAACAACGCCCGGTTTCAGGTACAACAATAGAGCTCAACAACAGTCAATGAAACCAGACTCATGTGACTCCAACTAACAAGAGTCGTCAACAACTGTCGTCAAAACCGCCTCCTGAGGGTCGTAGAGAGTCCTCAAGAAGCACAAAGGTTTCACCTGACGAGATTATAACATGGGTAGGTCACCCTCAAAGAGCTGAAATATTAAGAGCTCTCAACCGTGAGTTACAGACTAGTCAGCTTAGTCCCGCATGAACTGATGAAGTCACTTGGCTAAGGGGAGAAACGTCTTCAAGACAAAACTCAGTCCAGTTGACATAATTCAATTGCCTGAAACAATGTGAATCTACACAGACATATTGCATTTCATTGGTCTGTCTGTCTATCTATCTACCTATCTACCTACCTGCCTGCCTACCTACCTATTAGGTCCTGAGCACGGGGTTAGGGTTCTGTCTTTTTTTGTTTTATATTTTATTCGTGTAGTTTTTTGCTAAATTTGTTCATTTAATTTAATTTAATTCTTAACATGTTGAATACTGTATATGCAGCCCTGGTCAGACAAGCCTCAACAAGTTGGTGATGCTATGTGGAAAATTTGGGGACCTTATGTGACATCACGCCATCATGGCGGCACCACAAGTTCTGATGTTTCACCATAAACAAACAAATTTTTATAATTCAGCTGTGTCTCACCCAATCTGCACTAAATTTGACATGTAGTAGAAGGGTCCCTCCCTCAACACAAAAGAGTGAGGGGCACATGTGCAAGTAAAACACACTCACCAGCGCCTCCTAAAGTCTGCTGCACCTAGCAGCTTTTCCAGTCAGGTTATGAATTCCAACATTCGTAAAACCCTTTGACCTGACCCACCCCAAGTTGCGTGGACGGATGAGGGGCCGTCATAACTGCTCGCAGTTACAAGCTCCATTTAGAGTTAGAATGGTTTAATAGCATTTGTGTTATGTTCCTATGGCTTGAAGTTTTTTGTGCTTTATTTTTATACATTGAGAACTTTTCATATGGTCATTTTCACTTTCATGAAGAACCTGCATCTGTGCTTTTACTTCTGCTTTTTCAATCTACATTTGTACTTCTTGAGTAGAGCATGTCTCTAGCATTTCCACATCTGCACAGAAATACCCGGTGGTTCTCACCTGTTGACTTGAACCCGTGTAGCTGCAGGAGACATGTGTGTCCTCCCAGAAACCCTGTCATCTTTCTCAAAACAGAACCACTCTGAAATAAACACAGGACATGTACAAGGATGTTGCATTTTGACATCATGTCCATCACTCCATCACTGTGTCGTGTGTGTATACAGGCTATGTCAGAGCATCTATAAAAATCCATGGTGTGTTTGTGTGTGTTGCTGTGGAGCCTGACCTGGTGACACAACAGTCATGTGCCTTCTTTCAAGTTCTCAGGATGCATCTGGATAGGGTCAGTCATTCAGGGGCCAAAAGAGGAAGCGGTCGATAGATACCAGCAAGTGTAAAGCCAAGCCAGGGATCATTGAGGAACCAAATAGAGGAAGTAATGTGAGACTGACAGGAAAGTCAGAGGCAGTACAGTGAGGATGAAAGTTTAGTAGGAAGTGGCAGTGCAAGCTAGGCGGAGGGTAAAGTAGGATCAGTTCTAGCTGACCCACCGTAGATCTTGGCTCGTGTTCCTCGTCTGTCCTTGGGGACATGAATTCTGACCCTTCCCCTGATGGAACCCATCTCTTCACCCCGGTGACTTAGGAACGTCTCAAACTGCTCTGATGCACCGATCAGTGAGCGCAGAGCCACACAGCATTCACCTGTTGACGAGGACACCATTAACTGAACTACACGGGCGACCCTGAAAAAGAAACTTCAATATGTTTTTCCTCAGAGCACACACCTAGGTTTTACAGTCTTTACTTCAATTGGCATTGAAATCAGATTTGAGGGAATTAAAAGTCTGGAGTTTACCTCTCTATTACTGGATTAGATTTTTTTTTCTTTCATGGTTATCTATTGAAAAATAGAAGTCTGAAGAGATATTGCTCATGAAAGATCTTTTTTCGAGTGCTGCGTACCTTAATTCAGCCACAACAAGGACAATGGATTGTATTGATTTAGCTGAAAACTCTTACAATAATGTAAATGGCATTGATTATTGTAAAATCATACAGCGATTTCACCTGTCATTCATTTATTTAACTCCTTACTAGTCTGAATGATTTATAAAAAAGGACAAGATGGTAAGTATCCCGAAATGTGAAAGGTTGCCTGCACAGGAATGACTCCAGGTCATTCCAAAAAAAAAAACCTCTAGGAGTAGAATTCTTATAACCTGAAGATCCAGAGTAAAAAGGGGACTCATATGTCCTTTTACATTGAACTAGAATATAAAGGCACTTTTAATAAGTTTTTGCCGTGCTGCTAAAACACTATTAAAACCTACAGTTTTAAAATGATTCTAAAACTGAAATCTTGATGTTTTGACTAAATTAACTGAGAGCATTCAGAATCAAATCGCCACAAAGAAACAAGTAACACACGTGACCTACCATATGACTCGAATCCATCACATGACTTAACAGACAACAACAGGTGTTGATCCTGAAGATACTCCAAGTCGGAGATGATCGGAAGCAACTATGAGTCAGACATACAAAGACAGGTTAACAATGTGGCTTAATGCATTGAAATCATTCAGATAAAATGCAGTCAGCCTTTCAGCGGTCTAAAATCAGAGGCTCTGTATTGAATGTGGTCACATGTCAAATTATGCCACCCTAATATGAGATTAACCAATAAAACCTTCATAGTCTGATAAATCATGGCGGTTGGAGATGTTTGTTGTTATGTTCAGTTAATGTGTAATTGGCTGTATGTATTTGGCTTAAAAATCATTTTTCTTCAGTTTTTTCTGCTTTACTAAAATGTTCTTATATTTCACTCTGAGCTTTTATGAACATGCACATTATAGGTAAGTTAAATACAGGAAAATACCTCATTTTCAGTGTAAAACACGAAGTACACAGGATAGTATTATAATAGGTGATGGTAAAGCGCTTATGAAAGATTATATGTGGAGAAAAAAGAAAACACGTGAAAGCAGCCATAAAAATAGAACTATGTTTTTGAAGGTTAAATAAAAGAGTCACCATTTGTGTCTGAAAGACCATGAGTCTTTACCTTTGGCAGCTGTTTGAAAGACCAGCCCAGCTTCAGAAACCCAGGAACATCACAGCTTTGTGAATCATTCTCACTTGAGCGCCTTGTGTCTGTGAACAAAATCAGGCAAATATTTGTAAATCTGTGTAAATGTAAGTTGCACTGTGTACTGTTTTCTATAAAGGGTCTCTTTGCTGTGATGCAGTCAATACCTTCCAGACAAGATGAATGAAATTCAATGAAGAACTTTGCCTTGCTTGCTGTCTTCACGATAGCTTCAATGCCTTCAAGCTCGATCCAGGCCTTCTCGATGCTCGACTTTAGATCTGTTTAACATGGAACGCACTTCATGAAGAGGTCCAGTTACAGAATACATCTGTTTGAGTGGCCAAAACCATGATAGCACCTGTTTTGGAGATGAACTGTGATGTTACTCCTACTTGGAAAGTGGCAAAAACAGGAGAGTGGTCACTGGTGAAGATGTCATCTGGGCAACCTGGACAGACAGATTTATAATTACTATTACTATTATTATCATTATTATTATTAGTAGTAGTAGTAGAAGTAATAGTTGTAGTATTATGTACTGATGTTGGAAGGTATCAGCTAACATGCGTATGATATGTGACGGAAGAGTTATATTATTTTGCTATTTGACTGTCATTTTCTACAGTTGGCCCCCAGGTCACTATGACAACTGTGATCTATGTCTGTTCTGAGGGTTATTCTCTTTTACATGAAAAAATAACCAGACATAGTTTGATTAATGCGTCATTGTCCATGCCGAGGCTTTAATACTGCCTTTCATTCATGCCTCAATCACACTTTTGCCATTGCACTTATTTAACATTCTTTGATTACCCCCGTCTTTAATCTTCTTTTCATACCATATGCAGTGCAGATGATGTGTGTCTCTGGATAGGATTTCCATAAAATCCTGTCACACCACGAGGGAACATTGACACGCACCTACAAAATAATAAGCAAAAATTCCAGAATGTGTTAAATATTTGTTTACAAATAACACTGTGATTAATGTATACATATAAGTTCATACAGTGAACAGTGTCTTTATTCCTGTTATGTCAGACATTCTTGTTATGCTTTTTTTTAGACTGAGGTTAATTCTTGGTCAGCTATTTTTAGTGTTCAAGGCAGCTGCAGTCAAAGCCCCCGATCCGAGCAAACTAGGATTAGGTCACAGATAGAAATATCCCAGGAAGACAGTCATCTGTACACTAATAAGGCTACTGGGATACCAGTATATGCACTTTACAGTTAATGTGTGTATTATATATATTAAAAATTACATTGTAAATGGTTTGGACCTAAAATGAATAGCAAAAAAATACACAAAAACGCAGTGAAAGATCACTTGAAAGGTTTGCCTCTTTTTAGCAGTCAGTCAGTCAGTTGTGCACATATTCATTCATAATTGATTGTGAGCCTAATGTGTCTATCACCTGCTTATATACACTCCTGTGAAGAAATCACTCACCCCTGACGTCTTGTATTTTTGCCAGAGATAGCAGTCTCTAGAGCCCCGTTCATACCGATATGTCGGTGGAAATGCAATCTTCTCCTCCTCTTAATCAATCCAAACAGAAAATAAATTGCAAAAAACTGTGACAAAGAGGCAAGTAAATATATTACACCAACTGTTAAATGAAATACTCTGTGTAATGTGCGTTATGTAAAAGCCTCGGAGAAGCTGAAACTCACTGAAATTGAGGAATGCCTTCCTCTTATGTCTCTCCCTGGTCAGCTGGTCTGCACACATCAGCTCCTCAAACTCTCGCTTAGAAACATGTTTCAGAATATCCTGAAATCAGAGTATGACAAACAACACATAAGAATATTACATCATATGTACAACTACGTCATCATTATTATTTATAAATGTAAGGACACTGTGACCTCTGACCTGTACGTCCAGGTCCAGTCTGTAGTTGAGGTCTCCACACCAGAATAAATGAGTAAAACGAAGGCTGATGTCAAAGGCATTGAGCTGTTTGTCACCAAGAGAGAGCAGCCTGAGGATGTCCACAAAGTTCTGGTTCCTCCTAAAAAATAGGAAAAAAAACCTTAAATAAGAAATCCTTTCAATACTACAAA
>JAPTHA010000002.1:9549187-9576759 GCA_029814585.1 Gymnapogon annona
AAGAGAAGAGAAGAGAAGAGAAGAGAAGAGAAGAGAAGAGAAGAGAAGAGAAGAGAAGAGAAGAAAAGAGAAGAGAATGCCCCTTATTGTCATTATACATGCGTTCCACTAGATCGTAGAGCTTCTCAATTTACAGTGCAATAAATAAAATACATTAAAAACTAAAAATATACATAAATATAAAAAGAAATTTAAAAACAGAGTAAATTATTTTGTATAAAGAAATATGATATGAATACATATGCATGTATACATATCTAAAAGTCTGGATGACTTGAACTGATGTGTGAAGGATAGGGATGTAAACAGTTCCACATGGTGTTCAATAGTGAGATGAGATCAGATGAGATCAAGTAAGACCTACAGTATGTCTTATGTAACAATGACATGCATCATGGTTTACCTGGAAGGAATGGACTGGCAGCGGTCGTGCGTGGTTCTTGACAGAGGATGTGTTGATGGGTGGTGGTTCCACAGGTGGGTTAGGCTGATTAGGCTGTACTGCCAAATTGTGATTGGTTACTGCATCTTGCAGTGCTTTTAATACCTTTAAAGGACAAGACAAAATCCACAGTTTCACAATTTAATCATTTTGTCCATTCACATAGAGGTTTTGTTTATTCTTCATCACAAATCCCTAACTGTGACAGTCATGATTACTCAAGCAAAAGTTGCTTGACTGTGAGTTCTGTGGTTTAGATTATTGCATTGCCACGTTAGTGAAAAAAAAAGAAAACATACAGGCAGAAGCACAAATAATCAGTTTGCTAGGTCTCACCCGAGATCAATAACAGGCTATAGTCTTAACACATTGGATTGCTGATCGTGGGCTAGATGTGTGAACAGTGATATATTTAGAGACCCCTACAGTGTCATCATTGTATAGGTTTTGTAGTTTTCCACTTAATTTATTTCCTTGCAGTAGTTTTTTACCCATCATAAACATACCTTTTTCTCCAGAGAAGAAAGAAGGCTCACCAAGGCTGAAATCTTACACAACAGGCTGTCTATCTCCATATCTGGACCCTTTGAAAAGGAAAATGAGACATGTTGATGTGTACAGCTGCATAAGGTGAGATCTGGTGCAATAGTGTCTGCTGCTATTACAGGCGGCCAACTGAATTATCTGTATTGTACCTGTGCCTTGTTGTGAGTTAAAGAGCAGCTAGGATGATCGAAGACTTTGGCTAAGGTTTCCAGACTCGACAGGGTCAGGTCAATCTCACTGTCAAAACACATTCATGCAAAACCTTAATAATATTTGTGAAATACTTTCATCTTCTGGTTTGCTTTGCAATAACTCCAAAAAGGAAAAATATTGTAAACAACAGAAATATGCTGCATTGTAACAGATAATCCATTTCACACTGCTCTGTGTCTATTGGTTTGTCATCACCAACCTGTTTAGGCCTTGGCAGGCAGTTCCTAGAGTTCGCTTGAGGTGGCACAGACTCGTTGCCCCTTTGTGCACATTCTCAATGTCGAGCGGCAACTCACTGTAGAGGTAGTCATTGAGCAAACTGATCACCTCACCTGCTGTACTGTTGACAAATAAAACAGGAAAAGGGCAGAGTATGACAATTAAAATCAATCTTTGAGGGGAAAAAAACAATACTTGAATCTAAACTGTTCGGTTGTAATAGTTCAATACATTCAGTGGCCAGTATGTTCTTTGCATATTAATGGTGGATAATAGAGACAGTCACACTGTTCCAGTCACACCGTGCTCCTTCCTTAAGTTTCTCTATGCTTGATTGCAAGCAGGTATATATTTAAATAACAAAACACATTCATTTCACAGCCGGTTGATGTTAAAATAAAACTAAACTATCACAACTATAAACTCAGCATCACATAAATGGCCTGCAATAAATATGGCCTGCACTGTTCTTTACTGGGTAGAAGATGCAATAAAAGTGGAAGAAATAGAGTCAGTGTAGATGTTTCCGTTGTGTTGTTACTACCGCTGGTACATTGGTGATACCTGGATGTGTTGAGCTCCTGTAACTTGTCCAGAATTAGAACAGGAAGAGCTGGTTTTGCTGGTGATACTGTGATGGCCACTATGTTGGCAGGCGGTGAAACGGGAGGTGCCTTTTCATCGTCTATGCATACATCAAAAACAAAATCAGAAAATTATATGAAATAATTGACCGTTGAATATAGGATCCTTAAACCTCTCTGTTAATATGCGTTGTATGCAGAGTAATAGGTATCAGTCTTGTCATATGAAGAGATGAAAGGTGATGGAACTACCGGAGCTGTCATCCCCTGTATCTGTGTCACGGGGAACCGGGTAGAGCAGAGGCGCGACCAGGCCTTTATGGGGGTGCTGATATCCCAAAACCAGGTCCTCCAAAGTCCGAAAGCAGTTCACCTGCACTCCCTGTGTTGTCTGAGACGCACGTACACAGCAGGAGTCACCAAAGCATTCTGTTTATACTGTATAAACCTTATAAACATGCAGGGACCTTGTACATTATTCACATAAACATATACTGGTAAGATCACAGAAACTACAAACAAAAACATATGGTAGATACAGGACACTTGGATTTAACTAGTGTTGCATTCAGAGGTTTTATGCACTGTATATAACCTCTTATTTTGACAGCATAAAACAATGGTGTAGCACCTGGCTGGATAGCTCAGTTGGTAAAGCACCGGGCTGGTGCATAGGGGACCCGGGTTCCATTCCCAGGATGAGCATCCAGTGGGTTGTGTCAGGAAGGGCATCCAATGTAAAAACTCCTGCCAAATCAAATATGCAAATTGGATTCACTGTGGCAACGCCGGAAGGGAAAAAGCCGAAAGAAAATTCACAAAACAGTGGTGTAGCAACAAAGACATGTTGTCAGTTCATTGCATGGCTATGATATAAATATCAAAACATTGTTGTGTATAAACAACTGTGCCCAAATGTGGATTTCTAAATTGTATTATGTCGCCTTATAAAATGTTCTTCAAGAAAGTAACAAGAAAAAAAACAGCACAGGATCTTTGACCTTTAGAAATGCTACTTGCTTGATTGAACAAAGCAGAAGTTTACATTTGCATGCCATGAAAAAGGCACATGCAGATGAGTATGCTCTACACACTTCACTGACAGCTAATGTGTGACCAAACCAGCGCCAGCTTTCGCAGTCAGCTGTGATAAACACATCTTGGTCAGTGTCAAAGCAACTGCTGGGTTTGAAGTCAGTTTTAACACAGATGTACATATACATAAGGACAAACTGACGTGGTATACAGAATATAAGACCACAAAACCAAGTAGCCTCTTTTCCTGTGTCCTCTTTTTAGTTTAGTACTTGTTTACTTTGTGTGGTTAGAGAAAACAATTTTTGGCAAAGAACTTCATGTCTTTTTTGCTAGAAGCTCATCAAAAACTATTTTTATACCACAAAGATCTCTTGAAAAGCTATTAAAAAGGAATGAAAGCTATAACAGACAGTGAAAGACAACTAGGCCCTAAAATATCTCCATGGCTCTGTTGGAAAAACAAAAAGGAAAGCATGCGACTTGTGAGTTAGTGGCGCAAATCCAGTGGGAGAAAATGTGTACTGACGGTTTATACGGATGACAGTGGAAAAACAACTGAAATAGCAACAGAGTTTGAGGTCTTCATTGAAAAAAAAGAGGATTTTTCCAAGTCAAAGCCTTAAAAGTGACTGTGAGGGATGACTGACAGATCATTATTAGACTTATTATTGGAGTAATACACAGAGCTTGGGGAAACCGCAGATGGCCTGCAATCCAGCCTTGCAAAATGTTGTTTTTCTCTCGCTCGCTGTGAGCGTTTGTTTGTGTGGTTGTAAAGAGTGTGTTTTTATCATCTTATAATTAGGTCACTTTCTGACTAATTGCCCTCATGCTCTGAGTATCAAAACCAGACACATGCCATACCTGGCTTAAGCTGTGCCTCATCAAACAGAGTCATTGTGGGTAATACAACCACCCTCGCTCATGCTCTCACACACACACACGCACACACACACACACACACACACACACACACATACACAAATAATAAGCACACCCATGGGTCAATGACCTACAGTAGTGAGTGGGGAGAGTAGGAATCTCTGAGACATAAAAACAATTTCTCCTCTGTGCTGCTGAGCTCATGCACTAAACATGCAGCCACATGGCAGAGATGCCATTGAGACAACAAGGCAAATGGAGTCGTAACAGAGCCTGTATAGACGGGAAACACAAACATGTTCTGTTCTCTTCACAACAAACAATAACAAACCATTGTTTGATCTCTGTGGCTTCAATGCGAACGCCTCTGTTTCTCTCTACGTGCACGGTTTGCACCATTTCATTGTTGTTTTCTTCCTCTTCCTTATCATAGGATTCTCTGTCATGTTATGATGACCACTCACCTGAACTGCTAGGAGACCGTCTGCATCAGGAAGGACACGATAAGTGTGTACATGTCGTTGAAACCTTTGGAAAACAAACATAAATCCGTTGGTTCTCTGACAATGTCAAAACCAAAACACATGCGAGTAAGTGTAACACTGAAGAGGGAAAATGCTTGTACTTGGTGCTTTTAAATTTGGACCAAATGTCTTAGAGTTATTAAAAATGCTATGACTTTTATAACTGAGTCACCAGTTGCTCAAAGGACTAGTGACGTGGCCTGAGGTCTTTCATATACAAATGACGTTTAACTCATTAGCAGACTTCGTAGTCATCAGCAGGTAAAAGATCAACACAAGATTACGTGTAGAAAAAGTTACTTAAAAAGAACAAAGGGGAAGCCTGAAAGGAGGATGAGACAATACACTTTCAGGGAATTGAAGAAGTTCAAAAGGGAATGGGACACATGGTGAAGAACCAAGGGGAAACAGGGAGTGTGAGCTGCCGGGCTCAGCTTTCAGGAATGTATCTGGCTCAGGCTGATGAGCAGTCAGCGAAGTGCGGTCACTGGTGCTCCCACCCTCTTTCAGGGGCCCCAGGGAAGAAATAGGGGTAAGAGGGGAAAGAGGGAGTGCAGAGCCAGGGTTTAACTGGCTGAAATGGGCTGTTTTCTGACAGGACTGTCTGACTAGTCTGGAGGGGATGTACTGGATGTGTGAGGGTATTCCAGTCTTTTTAACCATAGCTCTTCCAATGTTGCCTTTTGGCAGATGAGCATGAAACTGATGGATACGACAGGGGGGTGGGAGGGTCTTTGTGAAGCTGGTGAATCATTTTGGAAATGGGACATTTTGCAGAAATGTTAACTTTATGAATAGTTTACAATCCTATAGGAAACAACCTGAAATATTCATAAGAGGCTGATCTGCTAAACTCTTTGTTCCAACTTTGTGGATTACTCACAGTGATTGCATTGAATTGTCAACATATTAAAGAGGCACAAAAATAAAACTGAGCACATGCTGAGGATGATTGGATTAATTGCTCACTTTCTTTGAAGTTACTATGCACTCATGAATACAGAAACAGGTTACATGTATTTGTGCATAACATAAATCATATTGTGGGTTCCTTATATTGACTGGATGTAGGCTGTGTGTGTGTGTGTTATACTCACAGAAGGCACAAAGCATAGGCCCCTGGCACAGACTCACTGTCTCTCACTAAGTAGCTGCCATCCCTCCCTGCCCGTGCCAGTAAGTCCTCTGCATGCACACGGCTGATGTCACGATGATACCATGCTGCTGTAGCCATGGCAATCAATGTTTAGAAATGATACAGTTATACAAATAATCCACATGAGGTGAGGAACTTCATGGAGCACACACACTTGCACATTTGCTGTCAGACTCGCTCATCTGTCTGTCATTGCAGTGCACTGAGTTATCGTCTTTAATGACTATGACTTTCCCATGATCCTTTAGCCCACGTTTCAAGTGTCACACAGACAGTATCATTTTTTTCTATATCAGCTACTACTTCCTGGGTCTCTTCTGGTTCCTTCTGGATCAAACATCCTCTTGTATTGGAGGAAGAAAAAGTCCATCCAGGTGATTGTGATGTTTGTCCACAGTAACATCGGCTTCCTCCGCAGCAGAATCCACCTTTTTGTTAATATCCTCACATGGACCCTTGTTTCAGTGTGGAGCTGCGAGCTGCTGAACCCAGGTGGGTGTGTTGCTTCAACAAACACGTACCATCATAGCTGTGTGAGGGAGGGAAAAGAGAACAGAGGTAGAGGGAAAAAAGCGAGAGGTAAAGCAGAGGCTGAATGAAGCAGTCACCCCTGAGGCAATGACGGTGCCTCTAGCTTAAACCACAAACACAAGCCCTCCTCTGGTCTCAAAATAAAAGCCTCACATGCAAACAACAGGAAAAGAAGAATACAGAGTGGCAAAACAAACAAATCAAACCACGTACGTAGCACCCACACACTCACACATAAGCGCACAGCAGAGACAGAAACATACCAGATGGAACTCAGTCAGCACTAAAACCAGACAGGCATGCAACAGAAACCAGACTAATTCAAATGATTTCCCAGCTCTGTTGCCATATAAGGGAATAGGAACACCCTTCAAAAAAAAAAAAAAAAAAAAGTTCAGCTGATGACTGCAGTTGTCTTTGCTTCTTCCAGGTCCAGATTCCATTCAGAGTGTGTCTTGGTTGGATGTGGGTTACTCCAGGGGTCTCTGTTTTTTTTGTTTTGTTTTGTTTTTGTTTTTTTTGAGGTTGGATGTTTGTGTGCTGGCATGTGTGTTTTATCAAAAGAGTCCTACGCGTCCACAGTGGTGTAATCTCCAGCGGTTCTGCACAGTGCTGTTAGAGCAGAGGGAGGGTGCAGAGAGTTAGAGGACGACCCTGTCGGAGTGCGGGGCAGACAAAGGAAGTGACTCGACATTCCAGATGGCCGACATGGCCAGGAAAATTCTTGCAAGTTGCTCAACTTTGCCACCGGTGTGTGAAACAGCAGACTGCTTCCTCTCTCCGTCTCTCCCACCTCCCTTCCCTTTTCTTCCTTCCTTCCTCGGCCCTTGCCTTTCTCATATTCCCAACAGGAAAACACAGCTTCCCACTAATAGGTAAACTTTCTTCCCCTACTGTCTTATGACCTTTATCTCTACAAGGCAAGTATAGTATATTTACACTCTCTGAACCTTCATTCCTTCCTCAGCTCTTTTTTCGTTTGTCACCCTCCCCTAAACCTCCCTTGCTCTATTCTTCCCTATCAGCAAAAGAAAAAAAAATAGCTGAACTCCCCATATGGTTATGATCATCCCTCACTTTCTTATTTTTGCCCTCCTAAAAACATGGCCTATTATTCCTCCCTCCTACTTCCCTCCTTCTCCATTAACTGCAACATATAACTCAGTGGGAAGCTGTTTGGTTCCATATTTGCTGCTCAGCCTCTCGCGACTCAGCAGAAATCAGCCCACCACCAACCGCAACCTCTATAAAACAAATACACACAAGACCATCCCTATCTGGTGACGTATCAACTTAACCCTCAATCTGGAATCATTTCCTTTCCTATTTCCTAGCAGCTCTCAACAGCGCAAATAAACAGTGTGACCGCAGATAAATTGCAACTTTGTTCCCGATAAGCAGCATGGGACGAACTATGCGCACCCTTCAGAGCCCCTTAGAGTGAGCCCCTTAGTGAGAGCCCCACTTTATTTAAAAATAACAAACCGTCATCCTCATCTGTAAACTATGAGAAGTGTTAAGTTTTGTGCATAACATTTCCCACCACTTTCACTGGTACTTTTGCACCACAATATCCTGAATACTCTAGATAAGCCAGTTATTTCAAAGATAATACAAAATATTTTTAATATAACAAATCTTCAAATCATGTGCTATCAAAAATATATCATCTCTAAATCCTTTTTTTTAATTTATGTTGTTTCTCTTAATTTATTTCCACAGTGCATTTATCTTATTTTAAATGTCTACTAGCTTCTGCTATTAAATTATATAGTATTTTTTTTTGTAAAGCACCTTGGTATTGGTTTTGAAAGATGCTACTGAAATAAATATTCATAAACGCATGCAATACACTTTACATATATGAACAAATAGATGCATTAAGTGGAACTATGTTGATGTATGTTTTATGTTTCTTTTTCTCACCATCACTAAAACAGAGATGAACACTAACCTACATAAGGTTAAAACCAGAGCAATACCTCATATTTAACGGACGTGTACAGTAAAATATGAAAATCCTGGTGATACATAAAGTAGGACTCAATATTTCATTTATATTAATTGCCACTTTCCATTGGGTGACTATGAATCCCAAGTACCACTATATAAATAAATGTTCTCATTTCAGTGTTGATAGGTTTTTAATTGTGATGTGTAACCACGAGAGGATACGAGAGCCAGAGCAGTGTTTTTAAAAGCTCTATTTATTTAATCCAACCTGGAATTGGATAGTAATATTTTTGCAGTCTTGGCCAGAACACATTTACAAAAGATATAATTCATCTCAATTAGTCATTTTTTTCCAGGTTAAATAAAGGCTAGATAAAAAATATATAAATAAACTTTAAATATGCCAGGGTCTGATAGATAACCTCCGCCTGTTCTTAGTACACTTTGTTATTGTAACGGTAACATTCACTATCGGAAAAAGGTGTCTGGTTGGAATTTTTTGATTGAAATTAACTTTCAACCAAAACTTAATTTCAGTCTTATGGAACACATGCACTAGAACTGAGCTGCACTCATAACTTTTTTGTTTTGTTTTATGTTAGTTTAGTATGTTTAGTATCAGACCATGAGAACCATAATACTGTTGTTCTGAGATTTTCTTTTTACCGCATTTAACCAGAAATAAGTGGCATTCATCCTCTCTCTCTTCGCTCTGTTTTCACCACACGCTCTGATTATGTAAGCACTGGATTGGACTGGATATGGACACGGCAACATGTGCTCGGTTTCTCAGAACTCCCAGCTGAGTTTCACCCACCGTGTCTGCTGTCAGATGAGCTCTAAGATTCAATTAGCTCTATCTGTTTACACAGTCCCCCCTTTATTACATTTCCTGTACCTCACTGGAAATACAATATATTTTATCGTCAATCAGAACAAAACATTAATACGATTAAGAAAAATGTCAGTCAGAATCAGTTTTATTGCCAAGTAGGTTTACACTTACATGGAATTTCCTCTGGTGTTTGGGTGCATAAAATAAAATAGACATTATAGCAGAATATAAAAATAAAATAGAACCCAACACTTCCAGTCAGAAATCATAAATACACTAAAAAATTTAGAATACATTGGGATAATCAGTCAATAATAGATAAACGTTTTCTACAAGCCTATTCAATATTCCAACAGAGAACAAACAAGGACATCTTTTGCCAACAATTATCAAACTAAAGATCCCATAAAGTGTACAGTCACTCAGTAAACACGATCAAAAATAGAACTTGTTGTCATGCACTTGTGAGTAACCATGTGCTCATAACCACTGAAAGCAGCAACAATACCTACAGCCCAGCAATCATCGGTCCATCATTTAATAAAGTTTGTTACCATTAGCAACCCTATACTGCATCACTGCCATAATTCAGCCACATACTGAAGACATGGTGGTAAGCAGTGGTAAGACTGTGGTGCTGTGATATAATGGGACATGTTTACTATCTGTCTGTATTTAAAGTGCTTGGCGTAAATTGGGCACAAGCTTAACTGTAAGTGGCTTATGCATTAGTATGTCACATCTTCAAACTAAAAAGAAAGCCTAAGAGGGAAAGGAAGTCAATCCATAGCCGACACCAGAGAATAAGATTAGCTTAGTATTCTTTTTTTTTAGCATCTTTATCCTGGGTTGCATATAGATATACACAAAAGGTAGTTCCGTGTAAGTTATATAAGGAGCATCATGACTGGAATACAGAAGCATACTTTTAGAGACTAAAATTCATTTTAAAAAACATACATTTACTGCTCAGGGCTGAACTATGGTTTATTAGTATAAATAGACGAGTGTGCATACTAATTGTTCACTGACAGTCATCATCGCGTTATTAATGAAGCATACATAGTTGTTTACCTCGACCCAGATGTTTCACCCAGCCAGTCTGTAGCATAGTTTTAAATACAGGGGGAAAAAATATAGAATGTACCGGTATTTATTTCCTCCACCAAGAACATTCTGTAACCACAACCATTTGTTTGCAGCATTTGTCATAACACCAGTCGATTTCTCAAGCTGATCCACTGACAGGTGCAGAGGTTGGAACTGTTTTGGTTTTGTTTGGGTTTTTTTTTCACTTTTACCACCACGGATCCCCATGCAAGTTGACTATTCAGGATATTGATTCACAAAAAATACATAGCCATCAGGTAATCTAACCACTGTTACCAAACAATGAAATGGTGGATGATGTAATGTTTATGTGATTCTTGATACATTGTTCATTTATGTAAATTTATGTATAGTCCTACAACTTGCAGCATTCTCTTCAATTCTTGTATTATCCAGTCAACTTTTTGTACATATTAACTTATAGTTTAATTTATTTATTGTCTTGTATTTGTTCTGTAATTCATTTTATTAATTTTATTTATTTTAATGTTTCATTACATTTTTATGTTTGTGTGTATGTACTGTATGTACAGATGTATGATTGTTTATTGCTATGGTTTATGTTTGTGTGCACGTGTATGTATAGGTGTATGTTTGTTTGCTGCTGTGCCAAAGACATTTCTCCTCACAAGACGTTAAAGGGCTATTGTATCGTATAATATCGTATTTATCTTCATTTCCCTGAAATTGTTGTGTTTTTATCTTAACTGTAGAATCTCTCAACAGTGAGCAAAGCTTAAACAGAGACAAATTCCTGGCTTGCGTAAACAACGTTCGCCAACAAAGACCAACTGATTGGTTGGTTGACTGATTGATTGATTGATTGATTGATTGATTAATATAATAGTGTGTGAAATGCCAGACTTTTGGACTCAGCGGTGCTCTTTGAGTGCCCCTCTCATTTATAAAATATTTCATGTTTTTAAAGTTTTGAATGATTAGCTCGAGTGTAAAATTTATTGCAATGTGATAAACTTTCTAAAATGTCATTGTTGGATTTTGAAAAAAACCCTAATGTCAAATACTTTCCACCAGTGACTGGGTTAATCTAGCAAGAATACCATGTTTCTTACTCTACATCATGTTACAGTTTCATTGGAAGCTGTATGTAGTGTATTAACATGTGATAATCAGGGGGGTGCCTTTAATGAACTAATGCTCAACTTTGTCTTTGTCTAAATCCTCCAGGGTCATGATCTGTCTATGTGAGGTCAATGTACTGTCTGGGCATCTTTAAATAGATTGTAACCTCTGTCGCATATGACAGAGGTCAGTGCTGGCAAACATGTGTCCAATTAATTATCCATGACTGTCAAGGTGTGACATTCTTCGTTAAGACCCCATCACCCACCACTCTAATTAATCAATCCATTAGGCCTGACAGAAGAAGTGACAAAATCTGCCACCGCCACATTAAACCGATTTACCTTAGCTGGTGTGTGATGTGGCAAAATGCTTTAACATATGCAACCAAACTGATATAACGGCCAAACTTCGTAGGCCTTTTAAATAAAAGGGATGTATTGTTTGGAAGAAATCAAAGCCTATACGTTTAGACGGTGGACTACTGCAGCTTCCTAGGGTTTTTTCTACGTTAATTTAAAATGCATACAAACAACAATTGCAGATTAGTCTGACTAGTTTCTGAATGTTATGTGAACCTCAACATATTACTATAGGTTACTTAGATCTCTGTAAAACTGCCTTTAGAAAGGCATATAAAAGGCTTGGTAGAAGAGCCATATGTTGTACTTGCAACCACAACAATAAAATCCAACTAATACCACACTACTCCAGTCTAATAATATAAAAAAGGAAGTCCTTGAGCATTCACATTATCATTTCAGTGGAATACATTTTAACATGAGCAAAACAATGATGATAGCGCAAAAAAACAACCACCTTTTTTTTACGACTGCATGGATTATAAATATACTTGAAAAATTACAAAACAGCAATCTTCATAAAATGTGGACGTTTAAGCAAAGTTTGTTAAAGTTCAGTTAACTCTTTGCAAGAAACAAAACATGACCTGATCATTACACTCTCAGAATAGACCCTCACCTTCGCTTTGTTTTCACTTTCCCTCTGTGGGTCACAAACTATTTATACAATGCGTATTATTTTTACACAGGCTGTGGCCCAAAACAGTAGCATTCTAATGGTTTAATGAGATTGCACTAATAAAGCCTTCTAAAGCACTATTAGCTGATGGGAGCACTCGGGTGGGAGATCAGGGTATAAAGGCAGTGACTGTCACTCGCACCACACACTGTCAACGGTGACGGATTACAGAAGAAGCCATCAGAGAAGACTGTGGACTGCACACACAGTAAGTCTTCTATTCTCCTTATTGGTCTGCAGCACGTTCAGTCAAAATATTAATCAGTCATTGCATTAAAGAGCATCTGCATTTCTGTGAGATTTGTCATTTTTTGTCACTTTATGAGAACATATACATCAACCTGTTTCCATTTAATTAATGTTTTTCTGAAACGGTAATATTTAACATTACATGTACTTTAAAAAATTGATTCTGTATTGTTAAACTGTGAAATAAAAATGGCACCCCGTAATAGTTAAATGGTCATGATTTATTAATGAATACCATCATTAGACCGCATCAACACTGACATTAAATATGAAGTGACATGTGCCCCCAGTATTTAAACATTCATCAGTCTTTCTTGCTAATAACTATTTTACTCTCTTCTTTATTATTTGCAGACTTAAGAGTCAAGATGTCCAAGTAAGTACATTGGCTCTTTCATCATATTTATTACTGACAGAGATTTATATTAAACACAATCACTTCCATTTGATGAAGTGATTTATACACTGCATACTACTTTAACATCAACAGTAATTACACGATTTGTAAATCATTCCTGTATAATCTTGCACAGTATCCTTTTATTTTTAAGGCTCTGGTTTGATACCTGCATTGTCTTTCACTATCATTTTTCAGTGAGTGCCTTTGGCTAGTGCAGGAATGGAAGAGATAATTCCTTTTGTGAGGTGGCTCAGATGAACAGTTTACAACCTTAGCTGAAGTGTGTAACGTCTCTATCAATCCTGTCACTGTAGAGTCTTCCAGACAATGGATTATACTGATTAGCATGGATTGTGTAATGGGATTTTTGAGGAGAAGATGCCAAGTAATTTTGGCCCCTCTCCCCTTACAAATACCACTGAGGATTACTTACTTGTTAAAGTCAGCATGCACGGAGCAAAGGGGGTTAAGCCCTACAAGATTATATAACAGTGTGAATTTCAGATAACCTACTTAAGACCATAGATCCTGTTTCCAAATTTAGTTGTACTCCTCAATTCTCAGTCAACTTGATGTATAGTGATGGAGATTTTTCAAGTGTTTTTTTTGTTTGTTTTCAGATGTGTACAACCATTACTTCATTCAGTACAGTTAACAAGACAGTTTAGCATTTTAATGACCACTAATACTACTTCTTTTTGTCACTTATTGTCATTGTTTGACTTACCACATCACAGTTCTGCCATATGCCCAGATTAGACCCTCTTCTCGATACTTAGCACTAATCCATGCTCAGCGAACTGTAGTGGGCGCTTGGATGGGTGGGGTGGGTGCAATCTGGGTATTTATCCTATAATTGAAAATAACACCTAAGGTTACAGAGAGACCTTACAGCAATTCACAGCTGATGCACATAGACATAGAATTCTTAATGAATAGAAGTTCAATAACGCAAAAAGAAATGGGAACTCATAGTTGTGGAATTAACATCCTGATTCACCCTCTGTTTCTTCCTTTTTTTCTCTTTCAAGGGTTTTCAAGAAGACCAGCGGCAATGGACATGTGAGTGGCCTCTGTAATATAGTCATTATAGAGTACCCCTCGGGCAGGGAGGAGTGAAATTTGTATGTTGCTCTTCCAGCTCCCAGAAATAACTCTGAAACTCTTGTAACCTTGGCGTGCACTAACTTTTTCCTCTGTTTTTCTCTCTTTCTCTCAGATTGCCCTGTACTTGGGCCAGAGAGACTTTGTGGACCACATTGATTCAGTGGATGTTGTTGGTGAGTGGCACAAGCTGTTCTGTATCCTTGCACTGGGAAAAAAGGAAATATGTGCCTATATGAAATCTAATACAATTGGTTCTCACCTGATTTGCAGATGGGGTTGTGAAAGTGGACCCATCTGGTCTCAATGACAGAAAAGGTACATTTATCCACTACAGGGCCTCATTATAATCATGTATAACTGTGGATTTACATAACACTTCAAACAACAAACACTATATCATGTTGTTATCCCCTCTGTCTGCCTAGTGTTTGTGTACCTTGCTTGTGCCTTCCGCTATGGAAGTGACGACCTGGATGTGATCGGGCTGTCCTTCAGGAGAGACATCTGGATTGAGCGTGTTCAGGTTTACCCACCAAAAGATGGGAGCTTCACGAAATCACCAATGCACGAATCCCTCCTCAAGAAAGTTGGAGACCAAGGGCATCCCTTCTCCTTCCAGGTGTGTAGAGTATCTCAAACTTTATAATAACACATCAGATTACTGTAGCTTTTATGTCCTCTGTTGTATATTCTATATAACATTGCCCTCATGTATTCTCTTGTTACAGATGCCAACAAATCTCCCATGCTCAGTTGCCTTACAACCTGGCCCTAATGATAGCGGAAAGGTACTAGCATCCAGAATTATCATTGTCATTTTTCTCCCTTCCGTACATGGCTTTGAAATGTTCTGAAAAACTCATATATTATTATTATTATTATTAGTGCAATATTGCACTGTCCATCTTTATTTATTTCCTCATATATATTGATTGTATGTGTTGTCACCTTTGCACTGCAGCCAGTCATGGCCTTGGAGTCACTTTAGTAATTTTGCACTTTTGTATTTTACCATATTTATATTGTGTTATCAGTTGTCAATCAATGACATTTCGTTGCCAGATTCACTGTGTGATGACAATAAAGAAAGTCTAAGTCTATATATCTGGTGTTGTTGTGTCGCAGGCCTGTGGTGTAGACTTTGAAGTTAAAGCATATATTGCGAATGAAGCTGACAATGCAGATGAAGTCATTCACAAAAAGTAAGTGTTGAACACATATGGTCAGACCCCATGGTTAACGCAGTCTTAGGTTTTTATTCCTCAGAAATAATACAGCTTTCTTCTTACCTGGTCTTAGGGACACCTGCCGCCTGGTGATTCGCAAAATCCAGTTTGCTCCAGCAAACAACAAACCTGGACCCAAGGCTGATATCTCCAAGCAGTTCATGACGAGTGATAAGCCTGTCCATCTGGAGGCATCGCTCGAAAAAGAGGTACAATCAGGTCTACAAATGATCACTTTTACACTATATTCAATCTTTACCATGCAAATGTAACAATCAATCTATTTGATCCTTTTTAGGTTTATTACCATGGCGATCCAATTGCTGTCAAAGTAAAAATCAACAATGAAACCAACAAGGTTGTGAAGAAAATTAAAGTTTCAGGTAAGAATTATGTGTAAATGATAAAGATTGATGAGAGCCTGCATGAATTAACACAATATACAAGAGACAAAACAAAAATAAATTATGACTATGCTCCTCTTTTCTTGTCTCTTTTCAGTCGATCAGTTGACAAATGTTGCACTATATTGCTCTGACACATACGTCAAGACAGTCTGTGCAGAGGAGTTTGGGTAAGGCTTTTATTGTGGTCAATTCTGTGCAAAACAAATAGTTATTTAGATTAGATTAAATTAGATTAGATATCACTTTATTCATCCCTTGGGAAAGGTTCCTCCGGGAAAGTTAACATTGAACATCTATGGATAATTGCCTTCTGCAGTATGGAATTGTGCATTACATAAACATCATTCACACGGCTCAACTAATGAATGCGCTATATATTTTACCGTCATATACAGGGAGACGGTGAACTGCAATGCAAAGCTTGAGAAGTCCTTTTCATTAACCCCCCTGCTGTCCAACAACAAAGAGAAGCGTGGTCTTTCTGTGGATGGACGGCTCAAAGACGGGGACACCCACCTCGCCTCAACTACCCTGTAAGCCACTTTCAAGTCTGACACCAAAAGTCTTCCAGTGAGCCTCTAACAGATGTGATCCTATTATTGAGCAGTGGTGATATAAATGCATTTTGTCAACTACGTACTGTGCCATGACCAACTCCTCCAGCTCTTAAAAACTGACCTGTTCCTGTCATCTCGCAGGAGTCAGGGAGATAAGGAGATGCAGGGGATCATTGTCTCCTACAAAGTCAAAGTCAATCTGATGGTGTCAAGCGGAGGGTAAGAATTGAGTGAAATGAAAATCCTCACAAAATGTCTTTTACAGTCTGTGTTGAACTTTATGTACAACGTTTTATGTCTATTTCTCTTACCATAGCCTCCTGGGTGGCCTGACTGCAAGGTAAATATATCTTCTGTAATTAGTACTCGTTAACAATAGAAGTAATACTTATTTAGTTTATAGACATATTTTAATTATGTGTTTTATTTGCGTTTTCAGTGATGTCACAGTTGAGCTCCCTCTGACTCTGATGTCTCCAAAGCCTGCAGGTTAGAGAAGTACTTTGCATAATAAAACCATAAAAATGTGGCTCATTATGAAACTTTATTGTATTCATTTTCTGTAACTGTTTTTCTCATGTCTTCTTCCTCTCTCCACTGAATGCATGTCATTTCTCCATACTGAGCAGATGTGTAAGTATCAAACACCTTATGAAAACACCTTTGTCTGCTCTTGGCACTACCGCTTGTGACTTGTTGGTGATGTTTTCTACTGTGTGTTCGTGCATGTGGTTGATTACAGAAAAGTGGATTAAAGGCTTGTTATTTCAGGTGAGGTCACCTTTATGTCTTATTATACAACTTTCTTCAGGGGCCACAACTTCCTTCTTGGAAGTATTATTTGCACACTCAGATTATGTAAGATGTTATTAACCGTATTCCCACACAAAAGGTAATAAATTTATCTTGAATCTTGAACTGAACATCTTTCAACAATGATTTTCTTTCTCATGTCTTTTAATAGTCAAATATTTCAACCCAAAAAGGTTTCTCTTGAATAACTGATGTATCGTTAAGATAAATAAATTGAAATACTTGCATAAAATGCGAGCAATATAAAAGCATCTCATTTAATGTACTGATGGTGCATTTATTGAATTACAATAAAGTAAGCCTAAGTCGAAGTCTCTAAAACCCAGAGTGTGCCTATATAGTTATAAAAAGAGCTAGAATACTTTAGAAATAAATTGCTTACAGTAAATAGCTCTGTATTATTGTGCTGTAAAATTATACTCACAGAAGCATTTTTTTTAATCTCATCACAGATCGGATATCACACTTGATGCCATGGAAGGATGAGAAAACCAGTCAAGGAAAATCATCTCCGACAATGAAGTCAGAACTAAAGTTAACATCGAACAAAGGAATTCAACATGAAATAAGTGTCACTGAAGTGTCACTTACTGCAATGCTATTTTTATGTACATATTGCCATTGACATTGTTTGAGCATAAAATGAAGTAAACCTAGTAGATTCTTTCTTCAAGGGAAATTGTCTCATAGCATAGGTTGTGCACTTCTATTCAATGGCAAAGAATCAATCTATTATATTGCATTTATCATTTTATTTATTAGTCATAAGATGACTGATTGTGCACCTAACAAATAATTGTTATTCCCAAAACACTGTGTACTGTCAATCGTATAGACAAGAGAAACGAATAAAAAAACTTCTCTTGCCAGTTATCCTGTTACCCATTTTAATTGTTCTATGTATGAATGGGGAAAATGTGTCCTTTCTAATAGCCTTATGCCATTTACAGTGATCTAAGTGAACTTTATTGTCAATCAGTCCATGCAACACGCGATTACACAAATGATCGAAATTTCGTTTCCCCGTACTCCAAAATGTACAAGAGTATCTGTAACACACAACATATGACATAAAAGTGCAACATGTAACACGCAACATGAGAGTGCAACATATAAAATAAGAGTGGACAGATAAGATATGACATACGAGTTCAACATTTAACGTACAATATAAGAATACAAATGACAAAAATAAATGATGACTGAGTGCAATCGGTGAATGGCTTTCAACATATAAGGACAGACCTTGGCAGTTTCTGCTGTTGTTCAACTCTGTCCTCGTGGCTGCGCTATTTCACTGTGTGTTTAAGAAAACAATAGTGCTCCTAGTCCAGGATAAAGATACAGTACTTGCTTCTCTCCGGTCTAGACATCACATCATTAGCAAAGGGAACTAGCCACTTAGCTGTGTATTTCTTGACAAAATGTCAACTACGACTGGCGGTGGAGAGTTTGGCAACCCTCTTCGAAAGTTCAAGCTCGTTTTCCTGGGCGAACAGAGTGGTAAGTGAGAGGCGATGAGAATGAATGTAGTGTTTATGGCTCGGACGGATGCAAGGACTACAGAGAAGTGACTAGCATGTGCTAATTAGCTCCCCCGGCTAACTTGCAGTTAGTTGGCAGAGTGGCGTTACCCGTTGGACATCATCTTCCAGTGACAAAACAAAGAGACATAGACGTGTTTCGGTGTCAACAACGGGCCCAAGAGAAACAAAATGAACAAGGATGATGAAGGCAGCGATTTTTTTCCTCACTCGTGATGATGTCATTGCAAATCCAGCTAACGATCAAGGCAACGCCGTCCTCCTATTTATGACAGAAGCGAAGTGTACTTTTGCGTTCCGCACAATTCAAGCGTGCATTTGGTCGATTCACTGCAAATTCAATCAGTGAAAATCGGCAATGGTTCTATCCACAAGCATAAGACGCATTGTGCATAATGTAACTGTATGTACGCTAACCGTAGCTTGCCAACGAGCTAAAATTAGCAAACAGCCTCTGTAATGCTGTACACTAGTACAACCATGAAGTCATTTCCATGTTTACTATACAATTGTACCATAAATACCGAGTCTGTTGTGCGTGTAGTTTAATATAAGACGGCTTATATACACTCGAGGGTTGTGTGTGTCTGTATTTGGTACTTTAGCTGTACTGAAACTCACTAGCTGTTAGCAGTTAGCCGCTAGCTTCCTGCGGCAGCACCTTGGAGAGCCACGTCGGCCGGTTGGTCCACACCAATCGGCCTTTTCCCCCGACGATTTACCGCGAGTTTACGGGGACGGGCACTTCCATTATGAACACGGGGCCTTATATTAAGGGTATTTTCCCTTCGTTATGATGGCAATATCGTATCAAATTAGCGAAGTCGGGCCGTTACAGTTTTGTGAAATTTGTGGCTCCACCC
Source organism: Gymnapogon annona (assembly GCA_029814585.1). Lineage (NCBI taxonomy): Eukaryota > Metazoa > Chordata > Actinopteri > Kurtiformes > Apogonidae > Gymnapogon > Gymnapogon annona. The sequence continues at coordinate 9,568,511 of JAPTHA010000002.1, forward strand.
ATATTGCCAGCTCAGCGTGTGGGTTCAGCATTCCATGTTGCATCAAGGATAGTAGCAATACATTGTACTAACTGTGTGATGTCACTGGACCATTATTTAACACAGATCTACGAGTTTATACAATGAGTTATGCTTGTGTCAGTGGGTGTTTGGTGTTGTAGACCATGACCTTTTATGATCAATTGTTGTGTTTGTCTGTACAGTTGGGAAGACCTCACTCATCACCAGGTTTATGTATGACAGTTTCGACAATACTTATCAGGTAAAGCGACCCAGAAACATAGGTTGTGATTGTGCTGATACATGAGCAATAATTGAACACATGGTTCTGTTTTATGTTTGTTTCTTGTATACCAAAGGTGCATGGCTTAAGGGAAAACCTAAATAGAACAGATGTGTCATCACATTATTCCATTTCACCTGTATTGTCTCAGCTATTAAGAACCAAAATGTGGAAAAAGGTCCTCGTGAATATAACAAGAAAATGTCCAGAGATGTCTTTGTCGTGCATTGTCAGTCACTGTGGTGAGTTATATTTCAATAATTTTCTTACAGGCAACAATTGGAATTGACTTTTTGTCAAAAACCATGTACCTAGAAGATCGTACGGTAAGCTTTGTACATTTTGATACTTTCATCAGTTCCGTTGACCTAGTGTTAAAACTGCTAAAAAATATTCAAAGCATCATCATGTTTCATTGTAGTAGGCATCATTTATTTCCCTTTCATCGTAGTGCATTGTGTTTTTCACTGAATTTTTTTAAAATTATGATTTTTTTTGTCAGATGTATGATCATGCTTTTAGTCCCCGTCATCATTTCAAGGTTTTGTTTCCTTTCATCCCCTGGCTGGTTCATGACATGTCCCCCTATTCCTACATTCATTTCACGGCTGGCCACAGATTCGGCTGCAGCTCTGGGATACAGCCGGACAGGAGCGTTTCCGCAGCCTCATCCCCAGTTACATCCGCGACTCAGCCGCTGCTGTGGTGGTTTATGACATAGCCAGTAGGTATCATGGCCCTACCTCAACTCCTTGTCCTTCATGTAATATATTGAAGGGCAACATGAAAAAGCATTTCTCAATCGGGCAACACCACTGGACAGCATCAGTTACCTTCAGCTTTCAGTATATTGTAAAGCATTTCTTCAGCAGTGTCTGAAAGAGTCTGTTCTACTTAACCCCTGTTATGTACAAAGCTAATGAAAGAGAGAAATGAGAAATATTTCTCAAGATGTCATCTCTTGGGCTGGGATTCTCCGCTCATATAGTGGCCATTCAGCAGGTCTTTCTTTTACGTTTCTTATTTGCATAACGCTGCTCATTTCCCGATCCTGCATCATCTCAGTGATTCATTGTCATTCCTCCATAAAAGGCCATTTTCATCTCCATTGCTTGGCTTGCAGTACCTTTGTGTCTTTCCTATCCTCCACTCTCATGTTCTGCCTCCCTCTCTTTATCTCTACCTTCTTGTTCTTTTTTTTGTGTCCTCCGTCCAATCTTCAGGTCCGGCTCCAGCTCTGGGACACTGCTGGACAGGAGCGTTTCCGTAGCCTAATTCCCAGCTACATCCGTGACTCTACCATTGCTGTGGTTGTTTATGACATCACCAGTGAGTTAGGGCTGTACTCTAATATTACCGTAGGGTTCTAGAGAAATGTATGGACGCTGTTTTCATTAGAGTTGCTTCGTTAACATCTAATAACTTTCAACACTTCTCTAAACTATATTTCCCTTTCTTCCAGCTTTACTCATTACTTTTCTAACACAGTTGTCGCATGTTTCTATCACTAATATCAGACACTTTATTGAAGTTACACCTGCTTAGTATAGTTGTACAGTTGTATAGTTGTACACATAGTCATAGCGTATAGAATGTGTTTGACTTTTTGGAGCCACATGTTGTGGGTTTGATATACTAACGTCATGTCTTTTTTCTTTTTTTCTTTTTTTTTTTTTTACAGACCTTAATTCATTCCAGCAAACCTCAAAGTGGATCGATGATGTGAGAACAGAGAGAGGAAGTGATGTCATTATCATGCTTGTTGGAAACAAAACAGACTTGGCAGATAAGAGGTACATGGTGTGTGTGAAATGTGTGCGTGATTGTATCTTATTCAGATAAAAGTTGGGTTTAAAAAAAAACAACAAAGGTATTAGTATGTGCATAATCTGTGCCTACGCCTGGAATCCCACGTTTCTTCCCTTCAGTGCATCTCATCAACGTTGAGTTTTGTCATCCCTTGGTATTTGACATATTCCAGTGTTTTTATTAGTCCCTTAAGTACTTTTAAGTTGTGTAGTTTTTAATTTGTTATTTTATCATATTTCTGTTTTGCCTTTTCTTAGCATTACTTTTTTGTGTTTCCCTCCTGATCTGTTCTCTTCACACGTCATCTTGGATTTGGAAATTTTTTTCTTTTTCATTATTGGTTTTTTGCTTGTTTTTTCGTATGTGTGTTTCCGTCAACTCCATACCACCACACATCCCTCCCTGTCCTTTTCCGGGACCATGGCAGGCAAGTTTCTGTTGAGGCGGCAGAGAGGAAAGCTCGTGAGCTCAATGTGATGTACATAGAGACCAGCGCCAAGGCTGGCTATAACGTCAAACAGGTTGGTGTCCGGCAAACAGCAGGCACACACTAACATACGGCCTTTAAGTTCACAGTGACGGTCACAACCTCCTTTGAGTCAGAAACCCAGCTGTGGAACATCTGGAATGTAAAACCCCACCATTTATTCATTTGATGGTTCATAGAGTAGCCCTTTGATTGACAGACTGACCTCTGAAGTCATTTTCCTGCTGCTTCATCTTTCCCCGGCACAGTGGCTCCTCTCCTTTCGTCTTCCTCTCTGTCCATTTGTGTTGTAACAAAACTAACCTCTCTCTCTTCTTACCTCCCAAAAAAGATTAAACGTTGAGCTCTCTATTTGTTTTTCTCTCCCATCTCTTTCCCTCTCCATTTGGCCTGTCCTCTTTGCGATGTTTCTTTCCATATCTGTCTGTTCGTCCGTCTCCCCCCTCTGCTTCTACCTGAGCAGACAGATCACCACGGAGGAGGGTGAGCAGAGAGCTAAGGAACTGAATGTCATGTTCATTGAAACCAGCGCAAAGACTGGCTACAATGTCAAACAGGTAGTGATTCTGCTCTCTCAGGATAGTTGAGCTCCTTCAGACTTCAGAGCTTACAAATTGCACTTCATTCCTTTCGGCCTTTCCCCTCCCCTTTTTTTTCCTCCTTGGCTCTTCATGGTCTGCTGTAGCGGTTTCAGTACATACGTGTTGTGTTTTTCTCACCGGGCTTTGCTTGTGGATGTTTCAGTGTTGATTTCATTGTTCTGCGCAGGTTTTACAACTAAGTTTATTTATCCTCAAGTGATTCACTCAACCTCAACACCTTTTTTTTTAAAAAAAAAAATTGTTACGTGTGAATGTAAAAAAAATTGCTTTGTGGAGGAGCATGGCAATCTCCACTTTGCGCTGTTTTTTTTTTCCAATCTATTACAAATCACATCGTTTCAATGCCTCAACTGCTTCTTGTGTTTGCCTGTTGTTTGAACATTTCTATTTTTCTGTTTGCCAATGTGAAACTATGGGTGGGTGATATGAAGTCCTTAGCAATGACGCCATTTCATGTTTACTTTGGCTTTGTTCTGTGATAAATCGCTGAGAAAATTTATGTAAATAACGTATGTACAGGGTATTGTCTAAGCTACAGTGTGTATTGGGTGATACAATAGTTAGATAGATAGAATCACAACAAAGACATTCTTGGCTAACTTTTATTTGAAGATACGTCATTGATCCCACTGTTGCAAAATTACAGTATTTACAACTGAAAAGAAAACAAAGTACAGAAGACTATTGTGTACATTATTTCTATATTTTATCATTTGCATATTTAATATTTTGTGGGTTGAATTGCTAATAAATTCATTGTATCACAGTATTGTTATTTGCTGCATTTAGCATGTTACATGATCTATATCACCCACCCACATTACTTAACACTTTTCACATGTGTTCAAGCATTTAACGTCTCCTTGTTTTGTAGCTGTTTCGTCGTGTTGCTGCTGCACTGCCCGGCATGGATAGCACACCAGAGAAAAGCAAAGAGGACAGTATCCTTTTTAAACGTCAAGAATTACCATGTGTTTTTCTTTCTTGTTTGTATATAATGTTAAAAACAAAATCTAACTTACAGGAAGCAGGTTATTTGTCATTTTTAGAGCAGAAGAGAAGAAATTGTAGCCAGAGAGAGTCATAGAAAACTGAAGCCAAACCCGCATTCAAGTAATGTTGCTTAACCAATTGCTTTTAGTGATCGACATCAAACTGGAGAAACAGCCAGAAATGACTGTCACCGAGAGCAGCTGCTCATGCTAGTACACCTCGCCCTACCCAGCCTGTCTCCTCCCCACCAACAGCTTGTCTCTCAGTGGCCACTCTCTCCACCCTTGGCACACTGCCTCTGGGATGGACCTGTCTTTTTTTTCCCTTTTCAACTCAGTGACTTTTCAGAGTATCCGTGTGGATGTGCATTACTGTATTGAAACAGATTATCTGGAGAAAAAAAAAAAGGTTCAAACGTAAACATTTAAAACAAGGAATAAGTTAAATGATATGTTCAGATTTTCATCCAGTTGCATGGCATTATATAGGATTGCAGACTGACATAGCTAATCGCTCATGAGTTATTGCACAGTTCAGAATCTTAGTGCTGTTACTCTTGTCATTGTTGTAAAGTAAAACTGCTTGGGATTATTTAAATGACTGCAAGCTTGAGTTTTCAGCCCCATGATGTTTTGTTTTTGTTGGGGGTTTTTTAAAGAGCAATTCTGTCTCTCGGAAAACTTATTATTTCCTGACTTGTCTTATCTTGTTTTGAGGAAGTAAAGATAGGCTTCATCATTGAAACTGTCACATCACCACCTTACGTTCGACATTTTCTTTGTGTAACACATTTTAGGCACGCACTGCCAAATACAACAAATTAACCCAAAATGTAAGACCTCATTTCCAACAGTGCTGCAGAAGGGATATATAATCAAGTATTTAAAATACACTTACGGTATATTAAATATATTATAAGGAAGCAATCCCAAATTCCTACAAATGGCAACTAACCTGAGATAATGTTTGCATTTAAAATATAGCAACCGTCTATCCAATAATGTTAACTGAGCTGCACGCATACTAACATGTCTGAGGAGGAGTTTTTGTTACTTAGATTTCCCATAACGTACAGAACACAGAGTTCAGTGTTTAGTTTTTTTTCCCCCACACTGCACCGACGGACAGTAGTTTCACTCGGGTCACAATGATGCCCCGCCCCCCGCCAAACTCATTGATTATTTGTTGTGTTGATTACACTATTGCAAGAACACGCAGCATGCTCACCATGCAGGATTTATATGGATAAGAACACAGATGCCTTGCTTGTTTGTTCACCAATGTTGTGCACTGAATCAAGCCACAATATTGTAAAATATAGGAGAAGCCTGCTGACTGGTTCATGGCTTCACTAGTTGTTTTGTAGAGCTGGTAGATGGAAGTCTGTCCTCAGATACAGCTAAACGCTTACTAACACCCTTGCTGTAAAAAAGTGCAGAGAAGTTGCAGTATTCCTTGCTGTATTGCTATTGCCTGTGTAGGACCGTTGGTTTTATGTGTTTTATTTATTTTGTAACTTTGACATACGAATAACATTGTACGCTTGACCAAAAGTACAGAAGCCGACACGCATGTTAAAATTTTTATTTTATTTATTGTCAGCGTGTCTGCTGGGAGGCAACATTTTAAGCTTGGTGATGATTTTCTTTATTTTTGTTTTCTTTCTTTTTCCTTGGCACACTGCAAGAAAGGACTTCTGGTAGTGTGTGTAGTCAGTGGCTTGGTTTATAGTCACAGGTAAAGGCTGCACTGTCTCCAAGACACAAAGTATGACACAAACAACTAACTAGCCATAGCACAACAAAAGACACTGGTCATTTGCTGTAGCTTGTTTTTGAAACGTCGACTTATAAATGGATTTAAAAATTTAGTATGTGGTTACATCAAACAACCATTTTAACATGAGCAGCTCTTCTATTACTTGTCACTGACTAAATACTCAGCTTTGTGCTATTCTGAATTGTGTCTGTCCATTTGAAATATGCTGTCTACTCGTGTTTAGCAACGTTTGTGTGAATAATGTACTATTACTATCTGATGTATAAAAAGGAGAGTTAATGAATCACAAGTGTAGGCCTATCACATGGAATAAAATAAAGATATTTCACCAAAATATATATCTGCTGTCCTTTTCTTTATGAAGTAGGATGAAGTATGATTGATTTATAACCTTAATTCTGGTGACTGGTTTTTCATTCGACGACAGGATTTGTTTACAGTGGTATGCAATTACTTAACTGTAATAATGGGGTGTGTAAGTTTTTGGCCCCGGTCTTGTATCAGTGTTGTGTGAATTGTTTTTCACATTCAAAAGATCCTCAAAGGTGTTCAGGTCTAGACTCAATGGTGGCCAATAAGCGTGAGAATGACTTCCACTGTTCCCTGAAACACTCTGACCATATGATTCTGAATCAATCCATGAATGTGTCTTCATGCTACCAGGAAGGAGCAATGTCACTGATGCTAAAATTTGATCATTCACGTTCAACTAAGTTCATTTTTCAGATATCATAACACTGCCCTCATGATGGGTAATGACTTCATCAACCTCTTCTGAGCCTGATACACCAGTCGCTCTGGAACAGAGTCAGCCTGGATTCACCGGGCCATTGAATCAGTCCAATCATTTCAATCTTCTATCTCACTGATAGTTGTTTAAGAAATGACAATTTACTCACAGTTACAATTAAGGAACATGCTGCTGCTGGAAAAAAAATTAGTCGCTGCCATTATTAGTAAATTAAATAAAATTAGTAAATAAAGGAAGTCTAAGTCTAAGTCTATTATCCACCAAAGCACAAACATCATCCAGTTGACGTTTTCTTTTTCGGCCTAGCACTGTTCATGTCATCTGGAAATGTAATGTGTTATGTACACTACGACTAATTATAGAGACAAGTGAAAATTCAGTATGTGTCATGAATTAATTGTAAACAAGGGTTTTCTTAATGCAACTCTGGCAAAACATTGAAAAAGGACGGATTATTTGACTTCATAACTGAACTGCTGACAAAAATGTTTATCAAAAACATGAAAATTAACAAAGTTAACATTCAACATGATTACTAATATTTTGTTATGTTGAATTTCTACAGAAAGTCATGTAAAAGAAATATTTCTGATCTTTACCCTTTGTCAGTATTGATTCTTCAATGGTGATTTCTTTTGGCCTTTTCCCTTTTGGGGTCGCCACAGCGAATCCAATTCGCTTATTTGATTTGGCAGGAGTTTTTATGTCGGATGCCCTTCCTGACACAACGCACTGGACATTCTTACCAGGGATCGAACCTGGTATCCCCTATGCACCAGCCCGGTGATTTTACCAACTGAGCTATCCACCCGGGAGTATTGATTCTGCAATATGAAACATAAATAGAATATGTGGATACACATTTATGAAATTCCTACACCTATGGTATATACAGTACAACAGCCTACATGTGACCTGTGCACATGTATTCCAGGTATGTTCTTATGTACTGTATGCTAGAGGTGAGGGTCTGTCCTATGGGTGTGTCACATGTCCCTGTACTAGGCTGAAACCACATGTTGGGCAATACATGACACACTTGAAATGTTACGACAGAAAGGTGTGGCCAAATACACAAGACTACATTCATTACACACACACACACACACACACACACTTCTGACTACTACTGTACTGGGGTACTGATTAGGGCTAGTCTGACAAAGTGTATGTAAGTTATCCATATAAATGCGAACACTGAATCTTACAGGTTTTAAATGCATAGAAAACCATGCATATATATTTTAATTCTTGTCTATACTTTTTATTGCTTCACCCTGTTGTAATACTCTTAATTTTTTTTTTATGTAAAGCGCCTTGAATTGTCTTGTACATGATACACGCACATCGGGTTTTATCTGTTTAATCGATTTATCTTTTTTAAATTCATGCATACACTTTTTATTGCTTCCATGCTGTAATGCTCTTGATGTTTTATGTAAAGCACTTGAAGTGTGATATATAAATAAACCTTCCTTGCCCTACTAAAAAATGAAATAAAACGAGAAATATCCCCTTTTTTAAACAGTGACCAATTGTTTATAT
>JAPTHA010000002.1:9576859-9587558 GCA_029814585.1 Gymnapogon annona
ATACATAGTCTTCCTTCCTTCTTGAGGCTGGCATTATAAAGTAGAGCGTCGTTTTGAGGAGTAAGATCTTACTCACGAATAACTTTTTTTTAACTGTGTTTTCGCTGTATTAACATTTACAGGCGTGATTTCAGAGCCGATTCGTCATCATTGATCATGTCTCACCTCCCGACTCCAACGGTGCTCCCACTCCCTCCTACTACTATGCATGTACTACATTTCTCACAGATTCCCAGAATACAATAACAGCGCTCGAGACAGTTTAGGTTCGATGCAGTATCACTTCAGTTTCAGTCGTAGATATTTTTTTTTTCATTTTTTATCGTCTGTGTCCGTTTTTGGTTCGTCCCTCGAAGCCAGAAGCGTGTTTATTTATTTATTAATTTATTATTTTATTTTATTTTTGCGCACGCACCTGCGCAGCCAAGAACACCTGTATTCCGGAAGTAACGTGACGTCACTCGGATAAGCGTCAGAAGAATGGCTCAGGAATCCAACACAGAAAAAATCCTGCTCGACTTGATCGACCACCACCACTTTGCTTTTTATATTCGACCTCAGTGAAACTCACAGCACCAGAAAAATCTGTCTCTCCTGTCGAGTTGGTTCTTACACCACTCTGGCCTGATCAGATCTAAACCCGTGGACGATCAGGAAACACATTTCCTACATTTTCGGATTTATATACCTCCAAGATGTCTTTGAATATTTTACCTGACGAGACGCTATTTTCTGACTTTAGGAGACAGTGTTTGTCCACCGATAACTGGGTGAACAAGTATGATAAGAATGGGATGCAAGTGTGGGTCGAGGTCCCGTCAAAAAAAACACAAAATGCACCCAAAGTCCACAAGATCAAGGTAAGTGACTATTAAAAATCTAACACATAACATTATATTCGTTACTTCTAGGCAATAAATAACTCAAAACTTAACTTTATGTATTAAGATATATATAGATATAATCATGTTTTCTGTCCTTGAAGGCTGTCGTAACTCATATGATCCCATGTCTGTGTGTTTGTCTGTTTCAGTGTAAAATATCAATCAAAGATGTTTCTGCTGCTACTATGTATGATGTTCTTCATGATGGCGAGTACCGTAAGAAGTGGGACACAGCCATGTCCGACAGTTTTGACATTGCACGACTGTCTGCCAACGCTGATGTGGGCTACTACGCATGTGAGAAGATCTCCTATCAGTTGACCCGCTTATAAATCTGTTGTTCTACTCCACAGGCATAACACAGATACACCTGTTGCACAAGAAACTCAATCTTGAATTGTATCTACTCTTCAGTTTGAACGTTCAATACTCACTTCTTGACACAATTAATCCAATGGACATAGTTGTCAGTTATTTCTACTGTCTATGTTTATGCTATATGACTAACTGTAATGCTTGCATTACTAACAATAATAATCATGATAGCTTTAATTGTGTAGTAATTTCAGCAACATGAATGATGCAATCACACAAACAGCATGAAACAGATAACTCAGTTGGCAAGGCACCGGGCTGGTGCACAGGGGATCCGGGTTCGATTCCCGGGGTGAGTGTCCAGTGGGTTGTGTCAGGAAGGGCATCTCACGTAAAAACTCTGCCAAATCAAATATGCAAATTGGATTCGGTGTGGTGAGCCTGGAAGGGAAAAAGCCGAAAGAAATCATCATCATCATCACAGTCTAAACAAACAGACAGGTTAAACTATCTAACAAATTCCATATTTTACTGACTACAATCTGCCACCACCATTGTAAAGTGATTGAACTCGCAGGGGAAATGACTTTTTTCTGTCTCTGTTTACCGCCATAACAAAGGTACACTTGTTGAATGTAAGATTATGACAGTGACGAGCAGAGGTAATGAAAGAGATATTTCCTGGATTTTTAAAAAAATCTGATCACGTCTTCTCTCTGCAGGGATTTGTCCGAAACCAATAAAGAAAAGAGATGTGGTGACACTGCGTTCGTGGCAAGTGACGGATGACGAGTACATAATTGTTAATTTCTCAGTAAAGCACCCGGTATGCTGCCGCCGACTCCACACACACTCACACCAACACGTAGCAACCATTATACCCAGTCACCAACACCTAATCATAGTCACATGTTGAATTTCCACTTCTGAACATATTCCTGGTAAGTTTAAGCGTGAACAGTTTGAAGTTGTTGTTTTTAATTTTATGCAAACTATCACATGTTGGATCACAGAAATATCCCCCACGTAACGACCACGTGAGAGCGGTTTCCATCCTCACTGGTTATCTGATCAAATCCACTGGACCAAAGAGCTGCTCTTTCATCTACCTTTCACAAGCTGATCCTAAAGGTAGCATTCATGACTGCTTTGCATCTTCACAATTCTTGGGGTTGGTCCCTTTTTATTGTTTTTTTTTTCCTGGTTGTTATTAACGGCCTCCTGTTCTGTGTTCTTCAGGTGCTCTTCCAAAGTGGGTGGTGAACACAGCATCTCAAAGTCTAGCGCCTCGGGTAAGTGACTTCAAACAACTGTGGCGTAACTAGCGCCAACTCCAAATTTGTTTACTTTTGTTGAACGGCAGTAGTTGAAAGGCACAGGGTTAAATCTATATGACCTGTATATGCACGCTGGGCCGAGCGGCGTGACACGAACGTGATTGGAAAGTGTGTTACAGGTGTGTGCGCCAAAGAAAGTCAGAGTTTCCATTCTATTGAAGCACAATAGTAACCATAGAAACTGAGCTGGCCCGTCCCCGTAAGACTGCTGACAAAGAAGTATCTCAACTCCTGTCGCTGCTCTCACTCTCCCTCACTCTCTCTCGATCTCTCTTTTCTCGGCAGAACTCGTTCTCCAGGTTTCAAATCCTTCACCGGTTGAAGGTATTTAAAGTAGAGTAACCACTGTAGAGAAACTCACACCTTTGTAACCTACTTTACATGGTTACAGTTATGTCTAAACACTGGCAGTTTGAGGTAAAAACAAGAGCGCTGGGCTTCAGGCTAACATCTAAAAATATCCAAAGCAAATAATGTGGGCCCTGCAGAGCGTTTTCACTTTACAAGATAAAATAGAACAACATTATGTCACTGGTCTACTTTTTTTGTTTTTTGTTTTAGAAATCGTGCGCCTGTGAAATTAAATGTGCTAAATCTTACATACTGGAATAAGATTCATTGGGATAACGACTGACAGAAGTGCTGGTTAGCTGACAGATCATACAAGAACCTGTAAAGTGAACGTATTGTCATGCAGACAGTGGTTTGAAGTCAACCTGTAGCTCTGACAAAACATTCCTTCTGAGTAACACCTATTCTCATTAAATCTCAGAATTTCACCTTTTGATCCAGAACTGTATGTTGGAATATACAACCAATCAGCATTTGACTTAATTGTCCTTTATTAGTGACTCGAACATTCCCTGCTCTTACTGCCCACAATAATATCTTGGCAAACATCATTGTGCACACATGCATAATTTTAATGAATAGATTCTCATGTTTAATCCTCAAAGATCTAAGCAGCTTCCAGGCAACCAAAGCATGTAAAGTCATCTAAAATCTTTAATAACAACTACACCTAGCTACACATTTACATAATTAAAGAAAATGCAGTTTTTTAGCTTTGAGTGGCATCAGATATGTCCTATGTGGATGTTCAGAGGCTCCATACTGAACATAGAAACACAGATTCATCAATAAAACTGATGTGGTTTGACAGATCACAGTGTTTGTACTGTGGGTGTCACGTTCAGTTAATGGTGTATTTTGCTGAACTGTTACTTTTGCTTCAGTTTTCTCTATGTTAATATAATAACTTTTGAACTTTTATGAACATCCACATAATAAATGGATTATTTTAATCAATTATTTTACACATAAATTCTCAAAGTTTCATTCATGAATGGACAACACAGAGTAATATTCTAAAAGAAAATGGGACAAGGTTAGGTGTAGATAAAAATTCATTTGAAAGACACAAAAATAGTTAAAAGTTAAAAGGTTCTTGTTATCTCTTACAATTTAATTACAGTGGCAACGAATAGAATAATAATTAGTCTTTAAAAGGGAAGCCTTCATAAATAGCTCCATTATTTTTATTTGTGACTGCAGTTTATGATGAAAATAGGCCTGTCGTAGTTTGCCAACACATTTTAATGTTTTTTTTCTCAGATAGAAAAAAAGACTTTTAGGTAACTCGCATGTTTTCAAATCGTTGTTCGTAACCATTGTCATTGCCGTTGCCACATAATTTGTCTCCCGTTGTGCGTGGAGCAGCTTTATCGTGGTCTCTGTTGACCAAACACCAAGGAGTGGTAAGTCATGATCCTCGGTGTCAGACGACAGCTCTCTGATAATGTGTTCTCCATGGGCTCGTTTCCTTCCAGGTCATGAAGAATGTACTCAAGGCGGGACAGAACTACGACGAGTGGAAAGAGCAGAACTCCCCAGACCAGAAACCGTGGCTGTACCCAGAGCAGAGCACGCTGCCCACCATGGACCCAGCCGAGCTGTCCATCCAGAGGGCCGATTCGCTGGAGGACGTGGACGAGAGTTTCAAAACCAGCACCCAAGACAGCGAGGACAGCAGTTAAATAGCAGACGGACAGGGCGGAGGCTGTCCAGGAATGAGAGGCACGAGAGGGATTGAACTGTACACACACACACCAGCAGACTGTGGACTTGATGAACTCTTGGTCATGTCATTCTAATCGTCTTATATTTAGGGCTGTTTTCTAAATCACTATGCTGTGAAAAGAAAGTGTTTACATCAGTCTATACTGGGTGGAAATGAGTACAGAACAACTTGCAATCCACATCGGTCCGTGTTGAAGTGTCTGGCAGGTTTATTGTCTTTACAGATGTAGAATGTAGGTTTTGAATGCGGTATTATTTTAATGACGGGCCCTTTATTCCTCTCTGTTTTCAGTTGTAGCCTAACACACATGAAGTTTATGTTCAGTGTAGTTGGCCATACGAGTCTAACACTAATGAATTGATGTGTTTCGGCAGTGGTGAAATGTGCGTTTGGAAAAACCCACATGCACTCACATTTAGCTTTTTTTTAATACAAAAGAATTTCAAATACAAGTCTACTTTTTTTAAAAGTATAGTTGTACTTTTAATATGGAAATTTCTGTAAGATTGTGTTTCAATCATTTGTTTGTTTCTGCAACAGACTTGAGTCGTAACCAACTACACTGTATTTCTGTCTTGAGTGCCTAATACAGGAAGAATTTGAATGTTTATGTTGCAGTCTGCAATGCAAATATTCAAGTTTTACACCTTCAACGTGCATTCACCAGGAATGATCAGAAGGCCACCTCTGTGAATGAAACTCTAGTTAAGGTGTATTACCCTGTAAAATGTACACACATACACACACGCATATATATATATATATATATATATATATATTTATGTGTGTGTGTGTCCTTAATCACTTTACCTGACAGACTGTAGATATGTTTTATTTGTATTTATTTTTAAGTTGCTGACAGGTTGTATGAAGTCATGGTGGAGCTAAGCCCTGCTGGCTGAGATCAAAAGGTTTTTCTGTTGAAGGAAAGGTTTGGTTTTTTTTTGTAATTAAACCAGTTATGGTTAACTCGATTTAAAAGTGGCCTTTCTTAACCGCCACCTTCAGATGACATTTCCATCTACAGCTAACAATGTAAGAACAAGATAATGCTTCATTCAAGGGGGTCAAGCTCCAGTCTCCAGATAATTGAACAATATTTACTAAGATTTACTGTTTAGTGCATTTGTAGATTCATTGTAAACTCTAATGCACAAAAAATGCAAACGATAACTCCACGCACAGATGGATTTTAAATTTCACATACTTTTCTAAAGAAAGTTTCCGCTCTTCATATTTTTTTTTGTGAACGGTTTTTAAATGTAAATGTTTACACATTGTAATTAACAATTTTGGACCAAAACAAAGACAAATTTACAGTTGTCGTTATTTTGGGGAAATCATGCTGTTATTTAACTGGTTCAGAGCGAGCCAAGATGGCGACAAGACGGTATTCACTCTGACAGAACTTTCCTCCAACTTATGAAAACATAACGGTGTCAAAGTTTTTTTTGCGGAACTGCAGTAATGTCCAATAACTGCTCCATTAAACGCAAAAGTGAAATTCGTCAACCTGTTACACCTACAAAAGTGCCTTCCTCTAAAAAAGGACAAATGGAACAAGAAACTGCAGATAACATCATATCTGTTGTCAAGCTAGCTATCCAGGAACAAGGATCCTCTACAGGTAGTCCTCAGGTTACGCCGTACTCGACCTACACTGTCTCGCTTTACGACGCCCGAGTCTCATCCACCATTTTGTCTCCAGCCCCATACTGTTGCAGTGTAGCGTAGAGTGTACAGCGTCTGGGTTTGTGCTCCATAATTATCCCGGTATACTCGGCTTTGTCACCCTCTTTTTTCACATCATGGCCCAAAAAAAGAAAGCAGGATCTCCTAGCGATGCTGGTCCAGCCAAGAGGAAAGCCATTACGATGGAAACGAAGCTGGACATCATAAAAATGTCGGAGAAAGGCAAGACACCGACGAACATTGGTAAAGGCTTAGGCTTCAGTTGGTCAACCGTGTCGACCATTATTCAGGACAAAGCTCGTAGCCCACAATTCAATTCAATTCAAAACACTTTATTTATCCCCAAGGGGAAATTTAAAAAAGGGCATGACAGTAGATAAAAACAAAATCAAAACAAAAAACAAGACTTACAGACAGTATACAAGGACAAAAACAGATAGATAAAATGCTTAAAATCCTAAAGTGCTAAAATGCTTAAAATGTTTGGTGGATGCAGTTGTAAAGTGCTGAGTGCGATGCAGCTATAAAGTGCTAGGAGTGAGGTTGATGCAAAGTGCCAAGTGCCATGGGTGCAGAGTTGAGGAGCTGGACAGCTCTGGGAATAAAAGTGGCTTTCCTCCGCTGTGTCCTGCAGCCCTGACAGCGGAGTCTACACCCTGAGGGGAGCCACTGAAATTCCTCTGATAAAATGTGTGCGGGGTCTTGTAAAATTTTACGAGCTGATTTCAAAGTGCGTTGGTCACATAAAATGGTGAGCAGGTTTTAATTATATTTAACAGACGGCTCCTGTTTTGCAGAGTGATGGACTGAAACCAACAGTTGAAGGAAAAGGTTCAAACATTTTCTACAAAGGAATATTAGAAAGTAGTGAGAATGACCTTATTGACCCCAAAAGATTATAATTTCCTAAGGAAGGATTCAGCCCCTATGAATTCTACAGTGATCATGAAGCAGCGTTCTTCCATCCTAATCAAGATGGAAAAATTACTTATAATATGGATCAAGGATCAGAATCAACATAGGCTTCCTATCAGCCTAATGCTCATTCTTGAAAAAGGCGCAGCGTATTTTCCAAACTTTGAAAGAGCAGAAAGGGAACGATGCCAAGAAGGGGGAATTTACTGCCAGAAAGGGCTGGTTTATGAGATCCAGGTCCCATGCCAATCTTCATAATCTCAAGGTCCAAGTTAAGGCTGCATCCGTGGATCAAACAGCTGCGAAAGCTTTTCCGGATGTTCTACCCAAGATTACCCGGGAGGGCGGATATCTTGCGGAGCAAGTTTTCAACGTGGATGAAACCGGATTATTCTGTAAGCAACTGCCTAATCGGACCTACATCTCTAAGTAGGAGAAGACGGCCCCGGGCCATAAGGTGGGGAAGGAGAGACTTACTTTGCTCCTTGGCGGTAACGCTGCTGGGGACTTTAAGCTGAAACCTTTGCTCATCTATCTTTCTGAAAACCCCAGGGCACTCAAGGGGATCTGGAAGGGTATTCTACCAGTCATCTAGAAGTCGAATAGGAAGGCATTTGACGCTTGCTCTTTTTGAGGACTGGTTCACCAACCATTTTGTCCCCACAGTGGAAAGGTACTGTGCAGACAAGGGCCTCCCCTTCAAGGTCTTACTGTTGCTGGACAATGCTCCTGGCCATCCTCCATCTTTGGGTGATTTCCACCCCAATGTTAAGGTGGTTTACCTCCCACCCAACACGACATCCCTGCTGCAGCCCATGGATCAAGCCGTCATCGCGTCCTTCGAGGCATACTACCTTAGAAGGATCTGGCGTTGCATAGGACAGAGAATCAAGAGAATTTCAACCTTAACAACTTCTGGAGAGGGTATAAAATCCGTGATGCCATTAAGAACATCGCCGACACATGGAATGAGGTGAAGCAGCCCAACATGAACGGCATGTGGAAGAAGTTGTGTCCCCAATTTGTGAAAGACTTTCAGGGGTTAGAGGAGACTTGAGAGTCTGTGATCAATGCAGTTCTTCAAATCAGGTCGACGGTTGGATTTGTAGTTGGAGACGTACGACATCACAGAGCTTCTGGATTCCCATGGAGAAAAGCTATCATCTGAGGACCTGATTGAATTGGAGAAGCAGATGATCAAAGAGGACAAATCCATACAAACACCAGAACGAAGGAATTTCACAACCAGGGGCTTAGCAGAGGCTTTTTCACTCCTGGAACAGGCTATGTTGCTATTTGAGACAGAGGATTCCAATATGAAACCATTTTCAAAAGCTTCAAAGGAAGTGATGGACAGTGTACGATGCTACCGTGAGATCTGGGAGGAAAAGAGGAAGATTTCCTTCCAGACAGATGTCTCCAAGTACTTCACCAAAGTAGAACCAGTACCTTCAAGGCCTACAGAAGATCCTGCACCTCCTACCCCTCTGGATGATCCAGATTCTCCAGTAGCAGCTCTCACAGTCTCCCCTCCTTCTTCTCCAGCCACCTCTCAGCAATGATGGCAAGTACAGTACAGCATATTATTTTTTATTTTAATTTATTTTATTGAATTAATAAAAAAGTACAATACGTGTATTGTATTAGGTTATTTATGTAGACATTTAGGGGGTATTTAGAGGATATTAAAGGGTTAATTCCGACTTACACCAAAATTCGGTTTACATTGCCGGCATAGGAACAGAACTCCTTTGTAACCCAAGGACAACCTGTATTGGTAAATCTATTGAGGAATGAAAGGCTTCTATCGAGTTCCTGTCAACTGACTTGCAAGACATAAAAGGTACTTTACAACACACAATTTGGAGAGTGACAAAATCCGAGGAAAAAATTCTGTCTTTGGAAAGTAATATGTTGGAGTTAGCGTGCTACAAAAGGCGTTGAAATCTGTGTCTATGCGGGCTGCCTGAAGAAGAAGAGGAGGATGTGAGAATGAAGGTTATCGATATCTGTCAAAACGTTGCTCCAGGGCACAAAGACAAGTTCATGGAAGTCATTTATTCAGTTCACAGGCTGTGGAAAAAGCACTTAGCCAAGATACATGCCCGCTATGTGATTGTGCAGTTCTCTGAAACACTTTTGTGACATGATATAGAAGCTTTCTAAACACTCGGAATATTTGAAACAAAGTAATCTGCGATTCAAAGAGGACCTGACTCTGGAGGACCGGGAAAAGAGAAATAGACTGTGGCCATTAATTCAGCAAGCCCATCAAGAAAAGAAGATCGACTTCTTCGTCAGAGGGAGAGCTTTTGTGGATTACAAGGAGATACACTGACTCTTTCTGATGCCTGCATGTGGTTTGTTTTAGGAGAATAAGTTCTACCCTGCACCCTCTAGATTATAGCTATAACTGTTCAGTTTTATAATTTCCTCTTTAAAGTTTTTTTCTGTTAATGCTCAAAGCTTGAGACACTGTTTCTTTATGCAAAAAACTTGGATGCAGGCTTTTGTTTTTAACCAAGAATCACATTCTACAGACAAAGACTACAACTTCTGGAAATTACAATGGGAAGAGGATCTGTGGATGTGACATGGAAGTCAGTGTTCAGCAGAAACATTAACTCTTAAGCACAAATTTAATGGAAAGATTCTCCTCACTCAAACTGATCCACTGGGACATTACATTTTTACCGGTTTTTCCCACAATAACCAGATTTTTTTGCTTGCCAACATTTGTGGATACAGCAATGTAAAGGTAAACACAGATTTTTTTGGAAAAATTAACTACTGATATTGTTGTTCTGTCAGAAAAATTTTCTGGTATGAAAATTATTTTGGGTGGAGATTTCAATGTTACTATTAATGACAATATTGATTGATGGCCAGGTAGGCATATAGAAAGTCTTATTATAATTGACTTTATGAATGAGATAGGCTTAATTGATATTTGGAGAATCAACAACCCAAACTCTAAAGAGTTTACTTGGAAAAATAACTCTGGCTCTTTGCAGTCAAGAATAGATTTTTGGCTCATCTCTGAATCCTTACCCTACTCATGTTGTATCTATCTATCTATGTATCTATCTATCTATCTGCTAACATGGAAAACCTTTTTGATTCGTTAGGAGAAATTAAGACAATCGGAAAGACTGATGAAAAAAAAAATGTTGTTATGACAAATATACTTATACTCTACTGTAAAAAATAGACAGTCTCAATTGAAGCATTTAAATGCAGTGTATCCTTTAATTGGGTATATGTATGAAAGAATTTGAGTAGAAAGTAATGATTATTTGTTCTACACTTTTTGTGTAGACTGGTTTTTTTGTCATCCTTCAACGGATTAGGACTTCGGACCAAGAATTCCGAGCCAAAGGGGTCGGTGGCGAGCCGTCCAGAGAGAAAGAGATTCAGCCGGAACGGGTCCCAGCCTGGCCAGCTGTGAGACCCAATCCGAGGAGAGATATCTACTC
>JAPTHA010000002.1:9603443-9614325 GCA_029814585.1 Gymnapogon annona
ACATAAATACATCTAGAATAGAATAGAACTTTATTAGACATAGATGTATAAATTGATATATACATATCTATAGATATAGACACAGTAGATATTGGCATAGATACGGATATAGGCATAGATATAGACATAGATACAGATATATCAATAGAGAGATATTCATATAGATGACAGCGAGCCCTGAAGGGGGTCGCGACAGCGAATCCGTTGCCTCCATCTAACCCTGTCTTCTGTATCTCTCATACCAACTATAGAGAGGTATATCTACAGATATACTGTAGACATAAAAACAGACATGCATATAGATATAGACATATAGATATAGACTTAGATATACATACACAGACATAGATAAAGATATAAATATACTATAGATATATATACAGTATATATATGTGTGTATATATAAATATATATATATATACATGTAGATATAGATGAAGTTATATAGATACAGATATATCAATAAAAAGATACATTGATATACATTGAGATACAGTTATATAAACAGAGATACGTAGATATAGGTATTCTATATCAGTGCTTATATTTGTGCTGGGGAAACACTTAGAAATGGCAACCTATAAAAATGATAACCAATATGTTTTGCTGAGTGAAGCTGTGCATAAACAGAAACTCCTGACATATCGCTGCAATTTTTTGCATCAGGTCATAACAGTTACATCATGTATTGTTTACAGTATGCAGCCCAATATCATAATATACAGATTAGTTTCTATAGATTAATATATTTTACGATATACAATACCATGTGTCCTTCCACCATAACTGTAGTAAATCAAATCAAGAAAAATGTTGCATGGGGTAAAAACGGGATGTTGTTGCAATTTTTAATATCTTTTGGAGGCGAATGAAGACGATCCACAAATGGTCAATGCTTTTTCAATATATGCATTTATTTGGAGCTCCTAAGTCCATGTGCTCGCACAGAGCCCATTGCCCCTCTGTCTCCCCAGAAGCCCCTC
Source organism: Gymnapogon annona (assembly GCA_029814585.1). Classification (NCBI taxonomy): domain Eukaryota; kingdom Metazoa; phylum Chordata; class Actinopteri; order Kurtiformes; family Apogonidae; genus Gymnapogon; species Gymnapogon annona. The sequence continues at coordinate 9,604,427 of JAPTHA010000002.1, forward strand.
AGCCAGCATCATCAGCCTCTCTTAAAGACAACCCCCGTTCCTTTGTCTTACAAATGCAGGAATGTATCCTGCGACAGGCCAGGAGTGTAAACAACAGGAGATACCGAATGCTAAAAATAATACTACATTCAATATTCATCCCAGAAGAGGGACAGCGCTTAAAAAAAGATAAATCACAATGATATGCATCAAAACACAGATATGTAAGATACTAAAATATGTGCATTTAGGTACAGGTTTCAGGTCCTTCAATGGTTGTCTTACTTCTCACTGGAAAACACTGCACACATTTGAACTAGTTACACAAAAAGACAGAGCTAAACTGCACATATGAATCTTAAATAAAATCAGTGGGACTTCTCAGTTGATTTAAATATAGGTCAAACAAATGTATTTTTAAAGAGTGACTTTTTTTTACACATTCACATGAAAGATTATTTCAATTTTACCAAATCGTTTGTCTATTCGAGAGAGAAAAAAATTATTGTTTTCATTCCTTAAAGGCTCATATCTGAAAATAATTGTGGAATACTTCACGGTGTGAAACGCTGATGTTTTCATGGATGCTCATTGTACCGTCACTATTTCTAACCGTAGCATCGCTAGTCCTGTCAGGGTTCTCATCTGTATTCTAAATCTCTACATATAAACATAACTTTTAGTGATCCCATGACCTTGTTTATAATAAAATAATACACAGTATGAGTGTCAGTAGATGTAGTGTTTTTAAAGGCTGTGTGTGTGTGTGTGTGTGTGTGAGTGTCTGTGTGTGTGTGTGTGTTTGGGTGCATGCATACATACAGATTAACACCATGCTCGTCTGTGCCAGGGAACTTCGGAGCAGGAACATCACAGTGAACCTGTGGGTTGTGAATGAGCGCTGGTTGTTCTCTCTGCTGTGGTGTTCAGGGGCCAGTTCCGTCACCACCAACTCCTGCCACCTATTGAAGGAGATGAAGGAGCCCGACTGGGTCATGGTGAGAAACCCATACATCTGAAATGAAATAAACCACTGACAGCGACTTTAATGGAATCACGTTTTGTTCATGTCACTGTCAGTACTTGGGTTTGTACAAGTACATACTCGTATGTAGTGGTTTACACTTACACACCAGGCACGCCTTGAACCTGCAGGCATGTTTCTATGTTACAGTCACGGAGGAGATACAATGTAATATGGATTACAGTCAACGCTGCGTCTCTTCTGATAATGACTGCATTCTTCATCTTTCAGGGGTAAGTTGAACAAACCGTTGCTGCAAGCATTGATGTCTGCTGCATAAAAATTATCCTAAGTATCAACAGACTGACATTTTCACCCCATTTTCTGTCAGAACCAAACACAAATGCTACAGAAAAGGTACTGTATGCTTTGATAGAATTACCATTTGGGTTATATAAATGTTGTCGCTTCATTAATCCACTAATCATTCATTCATTACTCATTTTAGTAAAAAAAAACACCACAAATCCCCCAAACTAACCTGTACCCAGTCAATGATGTTAGTTGACTGTAAGAACTTGAAAGTTCTGTCCAATAATTGATCAGTTCTAACAATATTTACAGATATTGCCGATTGAATAACTGTAATATTTAATACATTCATTTGGACTTTCAGTTTAACTAATCGCCCTAACATCTTAGTATTGCAAACAGTGCATTAGCTCTTTTGTTTTTCACATATACATTTATCTCCTTGTCATGTTCGTCCATTAATACATCATCCTGTACATATTTAACGGGTGGTAAGTATTTTGAGGTGATATATTGGGATCCCAAAAAATTTCTTCAGTATTTTTTTTAATGAAGTAGAAACACAAAGCATTTTTAATAAACCTATAATTCACTTTGAATTGGCGTAAATGTTTTTATCTGACTGAAATGTTGAAGTGAACTGTAATAAAAGTGATGCCTATTTAGTTTTTCTTTTTAACGACCTTACACAGGGAGACAAGGAGACACTATATCAGCCTGGAACGAGAAAGAAATGGCCCCCTTCTTGTCCGCTAGATAAACTGAGCGACTCCAGCACCGACGACGAATGCTTCCGTCTCAAAATGGACGAAACATATTTGTCTTTGTTATCATATATGTAAACCACTGCACTGTTTTTATAAAGCCAATAAAAGTAGATGTTTATTAAAGATGAGCATTCAGCCACTGGATGGTTTCAGTCATATGATGATTTCTTTCGGCTTTTTTCCCTTCCGGGGTGTTGCCACAGCGAATCCAATTCGCTTATTTTGATTTGGCAGGAGTTTTTACGCTGGATGCCCTTCCTGACACAACCCACTGGACACTCTTACCAGGGATCGAACCCGGCACCAGCCTGGTGCCTTACCAACTGAACTATCCAGCCGGGGGATGGTTTCACTCATATGTGTGTGTATATATATATGTCAGCCTGTGTGGTTTACTTTTATTTTTACTTTTGTATGTTTGTCTCACCTTGTTACAGAAAATGCCAACTTTGTGTAGTTACATGTTTTACACATGTTTTACATTTTAATGGTTTCATTTTGTTTTTGCGTTGTGCCACAACTGAACATGACCTGTAAACTGAGCCACAAATACTAAAACTCATTTTCTACGTTCTTGTCTGGGTATTTCTTTTTTCCGAGCAGCTCCTTAATGCACCACTAGATGGAGCGCAAAGCAATAACTTGGGAGTAAAAGTTTATGATGATTAGTGGAAAATTAATGGTCATAGGCATTCACTGATCGCAAGAGACGCTGACATTCATGAGGTAATGTATATACACACAGCAGGTGGCGTGGTTGGAATCGTTCTAAATAGATAAAATGTTTGGGTGTGTGTTTAAAAAGGGGGGCCTGTTTTCCAAGAAGGCGAGGCGTGTGTGAGGGGAGGAGAAACATGTCACGCTCTGGAGCCGTTTTACCCTAAAAAAAACTTCTGGAAAGTTGTCATGAAGTCTTAACAGTCTCCTCTTGTCACACCTTACCTTCCGTGGGTGTGGATCACGCAGCTGACCACGGAGAGTTGACGGTAGACAGACGGGGAGTGTTCGTGCCTGGATTATAAACTGAAGATCTGACCTGTTTGTAAAAGAAGGGGCGACTGTTGTTGTGTAATTACCCGGGGGCTATTGCTATAATTGTTCTCTTCTCTTCTAAAAACCCACTAAAACTGTAATTTTCATGACTTTTCAAGTTGACCACACCATGGTGCATAAATATGGTGAGTACCGTTAACGCAACGCCGCGTAAATTCGCTCACGTGTCCAAGTCTGTGTGTCTGTGTTTTTTTTATATTTCAGTTGAAAGAAGATCATTATACTGTGAAAGAAGACGTTTGCCATTTGAGCACATACTGTACATAATCGCCCGAGGAAGTAAGAGGATTTTCTCCTCCTCGGGCAGTGGAAAAAAAAAAGTTGGTTGTTGTATCACATTTGTACAACTTCCGGCCAGTGGCTTGACTGTTTTCAGGTTTTTTGCTAAAATGTTCAGGATCACATTATACAAATGGGAAGTCACAAAGCTGGAGGAATTGTGGTTGTCACATTGTACATCATTTACACTTGGGAATGACTAAAAGTGAACTACTATTGAAAAGAAATGCATAAAACCATAGAAATACTCATCTTTCATTTAATTTTAAAACCATATATTTGGTATATATTCCATCGGAGGTCAAAGACATAAATAGATACTTACACAGTATATTATTAGCTGCAGCTTGAAATAGCAATAAGCAAATGATGGATGACACAAGAAGAACCAATAATTAATAACTGTATGGACATAACCATAGAAATGTATAGGATGGAAAGAGTAACCTTTTCTGTAAATTTAAAGATGGACTCCTTTGTTCAACGCTGGAAGGGATGGGTGAAGTATGTGAGACCTCTGAGACCCAATTTTACAGAGATCACTATATGAGTATGGGTTCCAGACTTTTAAATTGAAGGAAAAGTGTATTTATTTATTCACGTGTATTCACTTTCTTTACTCTATAATCCTGTATGCCATTGTAACAATGAGCTGCTGTAAAGGTGAGTTTTATTTCATTTTTTTTTTTATATATAATTTTGTGTGCAAAAGTATTAATTCTTTGAAAACCCAATTTTCTTTCATTAAAAAGAGAATTTAAAAAATGTTCAGGATCAGGTGGGAAACTGCTGTAGGTTTACCTCAGTGATGTGCATCATTCTCTGCTGCGTTCCTCCTCACCACCCACCGGGTTCAACAACCAGCTGTACAGTCGTCTTGCAAGAGGAAAAAAAATGCCTTTTTGTGCTTTGCAATGGAGTTTAACAGTCAAACCAGAGCTGTATTTAACCAGAAGAAAACTATCAATCGCTATTATATGAAAAACACCTGGGATACACAGATCTGTATACCTTTGTGGCTGCGTAGAGAGGTGTTATTGTCAGACACGTGCTTTAGGTGTATTAAAATGTCCCTCAGCTACTTAATTCAACTGTCTGCACACTGGACCCCACACAAATAATATAACATGTGTTCTTTGGGACCCAAACAGACATAAATAAAGCAAATCTTGTGAATTACCCCTTAGGTTATGACCATAGTTCAATGTTCACAAGAGTGTGTCATTTATTTGAAGAACTCCAGCATGTCTTTTATTTTCTCTCTTTAGTACCTAATTTATTAGAAAAACTGAACAAATTGACTTTTCCCCTCCTCTATAACAGTATTCTGCAGTGTTCGTGAAACATGCAGATGTTTGATGCCATGAGTGCAGCAAACATCATAGCAAGTGCATCCCACTATTTTCTTTTTAAATTTAATTCTAATTTATAATGTACCTGTGGTGAGCAGGATAGGCCGAGTTCATGAACAACAATCACACGGATATGTTGAATGAACCACAATCACACCTGACAGTGATTCGAAAGAAATGTGTCTTCTTCTGTAAAGACACATATTGATTGTGGGACATTGACGGTGAACTAGGATTAGCTTGTCTATTGTGAGGAAAGTGATCCACATCTCCTTATGATAGCTCTATTGCAGGGGTGTCAAAGTCATTTCAGTTCAGGGGCCATATTCAGGTGCATAATAACGTAACATTATATAAATGATGTCAGCTCCATACTTTTCTTTATCTTTTAGAGTGACAAAAGTAGAATTACATGATGAAAGTGTTTACATCTAAAAACTTTCCTTTAAAGCAGCATGAATAATCATGAACAAACTGAAAAGATAACTGCAATTTTAACATATTCAATTGATCATTTACTCACGTACTTTATAACTGTAGAATAATGTTCTAATTGTACTTAACTTCTCTTTGGTTATTTCAGGTTCATATTTGTTCAGATTATTCATATTCTTTGTGCAAAATTATACTTTGTTTTACTGTAAGTACATGACAATATTTAGAGTTGTGAGTATTTATAGGTTATCATGGACCCTTTGGCCGACCGGATTTGGTCCCAGGGCCGCACGTGTCACACCTTACACTTAGACTTCCTTTATTGTCATTACACAGACACACACAATGAATCTGGTAATGAAATGTCATAGAATTGTCAGCTGATGATACAAATAAATATGGAAAATAGAAAAGTGCACAGTTGATGCTCTACTGTACTGTTTATATATTATAATAATGAGTTTCTAGGTATTTCATTTGTTTTATGTGCAATATAATGTCCAGTGACATTTTTTAAAAACACATGAAACCACTTATGTAGCCGAGTGGCCAGTGGTGTAGATCCATATAGTACACACAATACATATCTCTTTATTGTGTTGTCAGTTTATTAGTATAGCATGAATCTGTTGCTAATGTTGGTCTAAGACATGCCTTTATTTTGTGACAGACACTGAGCGGGCAGTGGGGCTGCTGAGACAGTATCAGGCCAACCTGACCAGTCCAGAGGAGCAGGCCCTGAAGACCAACGTGGGCAAAGTATCGTCCATATTAGGCAGCCGGCTGTTTAAAGCCCTTCTCGGTAAGAAAGACACACACTGAAATCACGTGTTCTGCACTTTCAAAACTCGACGTTCTCACCTAAATGAAATCAAGAGTTGTCTGTTATGAGAAATGGACTGTCTGAACCTCTTTGCCTGCATACGTTCGCAGCTCGGATTTATGATGGTGCGCTCTGAGCTGCTTCTGTCTCGTTTTAGTGTTGCTCATATTCCCACTTTAACAAGTGTTTTCTTGTGATTGGCTGCAGTTAGAGACAGGCTGCGGACAGGGTCATGTTCTACTAATTTGGATGGGAAGTTAACTGAGTCTAAATGTTTCCCAATTAAGTCGTATGAAAGGGGCCTTTCAGTTCCCCTTACAAAGGTTTGCTGTTACAGAGGTAACCCCCCCCCCCCTCCCCATAACATACTCGGATTGTCATGAAATCCTTATAATTTCACACACAGCTCTCTGTGAGTATGTGGACAGCTTTTATTAGCTTAGACTCTTAACACTGAGAAAGCACAATTCTTCTAATGACCAAAGAGACAAACTGCTCTTAATGACGTACATATTTCATGAATTCACTTCAACACGGTCCACTTTGTATTTGTATTTTTTTATCCTTTGTTGATACAAGTAGAAATACCTTGAGAACGGGATCTCATTTTCAAGTGTGACCTGTTCAATATAAAATCACAAAGACACACATGTAAAAAGTCAGTTCATTCTACAACTATTATAAAGGATTAGTATCTCTTGTTTTGGGAATTGTGGACACACGGCTTTCGGCTGCATATGTACTGTAACCATCCAACAGCTGCTGCATTATGACAAATCTGTGATGAAAAGGTGCTCGAAGAACCTAAATTTGGACCTTAACCTCAGTTCCTTTTAGAAGAAAATAAAGCGCGTTGCTTGACTTTAACCAGTGGTTGAGCGGTCCTTCTAATTATCACAGCCGCGTTGTAATGATGCTTGCCCTTGGCACTGCTGCTGCTACTGCTGACCCACTGCTGCTTCTCTGCTGGGGATCTGAGGGGGGAAGGGCTGCCCTGGCCCCGACCACAAAGAAAAACACTACACGGCTGCCGTTTGGCATACACTGAGGAACTATACGACCCAATTTCGTCATGCAAGCAGAGGTCAGAAGTTTACGCACAATCATAAAATCCAGCGTCATTTTTTTCCTGCTTTAGTGCATTTATATGACGCTATGAAATTTCAGAATACCACAAATAACGATTAATTATATCCTTTTTTTTGCCATTTTTTTCACATTCCCACAGGTTCAGAGGTTTACAAACAGCAAGGCCATTATGTCTGGAAGCTGAAATTAAACATTCTCTCAGTCATTATTCTCTACATTTCACAACATCAAAGAGCTGTTACCTGAACTAACGAGACTATGCAGTATCTTTATGACAAACATTCGGAAATGTGAAAAAAACTTGCATTTCAGCCAGAATGCTTGTAAACTTCCACTGATGATTGTGTGTCTGTAACAGGAATGACATCTGCAAGTAAATCGGCTAGAATGAGTATTTTTATATAATCCTAGGTATAATAATCTACAGTTGACAAGGTTTTTCAGTCGTGAGGAGTGATTTCTGAAACTTTCCCTCCCTGTCATATTGAGCTGCAGCAGTAGGTATCTGTTGGCAGCGTCAAAGGCATTTTGAGAGTAGACTTTTGCTTTCTCTTCTCGACAATAAGCAACAAATAAATTTTATCACCCAAAACTGTAGTGTCTGTGGAGAAAGAGGTATTTTTTTTCTCCACATTAAACCACGTCAGAGCTTCAGTAAGAGAAACGCCATGACTCGACTGAAGGAAAAACAGACGAACATCTCATTTTGCCAACTTTTTCCGTATCAGGTTTTACATGTGGTGGTTCTCCAATGAGTAAAAGAATCGTTTGCAAGTCTTGAGCTGTCGATTGCAGTGCAGTGTTGTGACATGTCGTAGATCTGCACTCCCTTAGCCCTTTTAATTTCATAACTAATTTATAAAAAAAAACAAACAAATTTATTATAAATGAAACTATGTTCATGAGGTTGAAAAGGTCAATCCCGTTGTACTTTGTTTTAAACACAAGACCGAAGTTATTTCATTCCTTCTCTCATCTGTAGGACATTCTCATATTTACATGTTATCTCGTCAATCAATATATCCAACAGACTCCCAAGTGTCACATCTGTTCTCTGTGGAATGTACACAATGACTCTATCACAAGTATAAGTATGAATTGTTACGTCATTTTTTTAAAGCTGACAGCATAAGACTGACTTTGTTGCTTTTCACACTCCCCTTCCTCCGACACACATCCACTTTAAATGAGACGAGCACAAGAGTAAATATAGTATTTTACAGAAAGAGTTGCATCACGGATCATTTTAGAGCATTAATATTGCTATGGTAGCGACTGTATTCAAGTCCATTTCTAGTGTTTTTTGAAGACTGTGTGTGTGTGTGTGTGTGTAAGCACTGAAGGTGGTCAATTCATTTGTGTGACTTGTGTTACTGACACTGTAGAGATAATGTTGTTTGACTTTGCCTATGATGAACTGAAAATTCAACCTAACTCAGGAAAATAAGTCTGAATTTAATATTGGAACGTCTATATGTATTCCAGACATGGGTTCATATTTCCCCATGACCCTGCAAATGATAAAGTGGGTGCATAAAATGAGCGAGTGAGTGGGTTCATGTTTTTGAAAAAAAAAAAAAAAAAATTGTTTTCTTGTCCTCCAGTGCTCAACCAGACTCTGTACTGTACGTACTGTTAAGTTCTAGTTATCACGGAATGTGTGTGTGTCGGTGGGGGCGCAATGATTTGATTTAATTTTTTGTTTTTTTTTTTAAGTAAAGCACTTTGCTTTGTGCTGCATTTATGTAAATTGCTATACAAATAAAGTTTGATTGATCCATTGGTGTTTTTAAAACTCCTGTTATTCAGAGCTTTGTGGGTTCTTATCAGACAAATGTGTCAGATATATTTGACCGAAGTAATTACAAACCTGATATTAACTCCCTTGTCCTTATTAGTCTGGATGGTTTAATATAAGTGGACCCGACAGATGGAATTGTATAGACGTTATTCTGGCACTGACAGTTCAATGTCACAGCTTCTAGTACAAACGAGGTGCGTGTTCAACGGACACTCGTTAAATCCTCTGAAATCTACACCTTCTAAGGATGTATCCTTGAAAGGATGCAGCCTCTGGTAGGGACATGCTGTAGCTGTTGTGAAGATCAAGGATACTTAAACTGAACAGATGGTTGTGATCATAGTAATGAACCTGGGCCTTCAGGCAGTAGGTCATCCTTCTTATTGCTTGTGCAAGATAGTACTTATATAAAAGAAACATGAAAGGGAAACATCCATACAGGCCCATTACTCACACTGTTTATAATATCTTTTATCTGTGTTTCACCACATTGCTTTTGGAAAATGGCTCTGTTGCCTTGTTGCTGTAGGTGGATTATGACTCGTCATTGTCTCTGAAAGGGTCAGAGCCATAAAAAAAGTCAATTCCATCTTCTATTTGTGCTGATTTGCATAATATGATTGCAAAATATTTTTATTAGACTTTGGCATTTGGTGCTATGCATGTGCCTCTGCAGAACATACAAATGTCCTAAAACATTTATACAAAAGGTTGATGCACAGTTTAATCTAGCAAATACCCACATCAGATGTAATACACCTTGTTATTTATTTAAGTGAAGGAGACTCGAGGAGGATTAGGTCTCCAAATCAGGATTCCAAGCATTCCCCACAAAGAATGTTCAATCACGGCCGAGCCTGAGGCAGACAGGAAAATAAACTGCTTTTGGCTGCCATGTCAAGCTTCTTCCATAGCTCTCCTGGCTCTGGATCATCTGCTCCAAGTGCAGAGGCTGAGGAAGAGGCCTGATGAGTGTGTGTGTGTGTGTGTGTGTGTGTGTGTGTGTGTGTGTGTGTGTGTGTGTGTGTGTGTGTGTGTGTGTGTG
>JAPTHA010000002.1:9619587-9632411 GCA_029814585.1 Gymnapogon annona
TCGTTACCAGATTCATTGTGTGTGTCTGTGTAATGACAATAAAGGAAGTCTAAGTCTAAGTCTAAGTCTAAATAATAAAATATTTTAAAAATATTTTTTCTTCCTATCTACATTTTACTGAGAGGACTAGGACTGCACTGAAGTTTTTTAGAGAATTTCATAATTTTCTTTTTAAATCTTAAATCTTCTGGACTTCCCTGAAGTTAGAATTGTTTTCACAGATTCAGAGTTGTAATGATAATTGTACTATAGTTGTATGTAATATTTCATATCTAATTTTAACCCCAAAAGTCTTGTAAAAGTAGAACTGTTTCCAGAAATAGTACAACTTATTTTAATCTATTTTAATTTAATGTATGCATTTGCTATAGTTGTTTAAACCAAATTAAAATAAATGCAAAAACTGCAGTTTCCAGTGTGAATTCTGATATTGAAAGAATAGCAGAATCACAAAGCTGTTTGATAAAAATGTAATATCAACGTACACAGAAAATTATCGGGAACTTGCGTTTTTATTACCATAGTTATTGTATTTCTGATTAAATGTTAGACCGTCTGTCCTCTTCTACCAAGTGTTTGTTGTGATCACATAAATGAAACAGAGACTGACACCTTAAACTACACGAGTTGTAGTTCTGTTGGGAAATCTGTAGTTTATCAGTCATTGTTGCCACAGATTTCCATCACATGGCGCAGGACTAACACAGAAGACAGTTCTATCAATGAGTAGTAAGTGGATATAGAGTAGAGCTGCACGAGGGTTGTTATTAAGTGTCATTGTATGCACATTTATAGGTCTGTCTGTGCCTAAATACCTGATGTATGTAAGAGTTTGTGTAAGTGAACGTGCTCTTTAGTCAGCTGGGCACCAAACTCTTCAGCCCACACAGGGCTTCACTCCTCCACATTCAGACACAGAGATGAGTCACATGCTCCATTCTTACACTTTTGTTCTAACAGTATCTTGTTGGGACATACTGACTCTTATCTCTGTCTCATACACACTCACACACACACACACACACACACACACACACACAGACAACTGAGTGCAGAAATTTGTCTTCAGTGTTTTAAATGTGTCCTTATCAAACATGTCTCGGCGCCTTCCTTCCTCGTCCTGACATTGAACTTTGGGAGGTTGATGCACTCTCCAGCCACTTCTTTATGTCAACAGTGCACATCCCAGTCCTGTGTGTGACATCAGCAAAATTGTCCCATTGCATTCTCATCAAACGGCTGCCACTGAATAGGTGACCACAGGACATGGGCGTGTAATGAGATGAGAGACAATGACAGTGGAGAAGAGTTCAGTCAGAAGACAAAAGGAGAAGTTCAGAGGAGGGAAGAACCTGTTGGGGAACATGTTGGGATGTCTAGAGTGATATTGTAAAGACTATGAGAGTCAATGGATGGACTATGGATGGTTGGATTTTTTTCCCCCTTTTTTATACATCTGCATTGTACAAATGTACTAAACAGCTTCAATATTCTCTTATGGATTGTTTTTTCATTTATGCAAAGACACAGTTGAGGTAAAACAGCTTCTATTTATAGACCAAGCGTTCAGGCAAAAGCAGTGTGTATATTATCCTGTTATTTAACTAGGGGCGCTCTTTGCATTTATTTGAACCGAGGTACAAAGCAGCAGAACGTGTCTCTATTTGTGTCTAACCTTTAGTTAATCAAGCATTAGGGTCTGTTTTACATGAGGGGCCAATATAAAACAAAATATATAGAAAAAAACAACAGCAAACAAGAAGAAACAGTAAGAAAAAAAGTTTAATTGATGTTTTATAGGTATTGTGAAAATAGAAGTTGTTTTTCCTGCAAAGTCTATTATGAAATATAAACATTAGGGCTTTTCCCTGACTCGGTGATTTACTCAGTCAGTACCTGAGTCATATAGTTCAGGAGGAAGATAAGACGAACATTTGCAAATGTAGAGACATAACTCCTATGTAAACAGACAACTCCCACCCCCACATTTTCACCCGCTGTACCGCTGAGAAACACAGACATCTCCCAATGTGCCAATGACTGATTTGCAGATTATTTTGCACCAGAATAGCATAGCACTGTGGAGGAAAGTGAAGCAAATAAAGAAGAAATAAAGGGTTTGCAGAGTTTTACATGTAATATGTGACAATCCAAGTAAATGACTTATTGTTTTTCTTTCTCACAGATATTCAGGAGTGTTACGAGGTGACCTTGCAGCTGAACGCGGAACAAACTGTTGTGAAAGATGCGAGCAGGCAGGATGCGTGGGAGGTAATTTTCTTACTTAATGTTATAGATTAGAGAAAAATATGCAAAATGTTTACATTGTTTATGGCGTCACACGTGCCGTGTCGGCTTCGCAGCAGCTCAAGAGGTTAGTTGGCAGTGAACGCGAGGTGTCACTACCTTTGTCCCTCACACTCCCACATGGACTTTTGAAGTGTTGTCATGAGTCACGGTTGCTGTGACTTAAACCTGGTGACTGAAGGAATATGAGGCATGAGCGAAAAAAAAAATAGAGGGAGGGACACATGGATGGAAGGGGAAGAAAAATTTAATCAAAGAGTCAAAAGAGACCTGATTACCGTTTGCTCATCAGTGGGATGCTCTCATGAAGTCAGCCAGTCTTGTCATTATAACGAGTGTTTACATCCACATAGTTCTGCAGAATATTTTTAGTGACAGAATGACAGAAAGCAACTCCACAGTTTCCAGGGTGGGGTGTTGTGCAGACATGTTATTCATATTATAAATGAATCGGGGTACAGTAAATACCCCGCAGATCACGTTTGTCATTCCATGTCACTGCTCTTCTAATAGCATTTGGATTGATATAAACTCTGACTTCATATAGTTTACATGATTTAATATCATCTTATAACTTTCCTTCAGCTCTGCCAAAATGTTAATGAAATTGATCTTTGGCTGATTCTGTGGCCCATTAACTGAATGATCTTTGGTCTGGGTTTTAGCAGGGATTTGAAGAGCGCTGTACTGCCCGTGTCTGCGGTATTTGTCTACACATGCAGTGATTTAATCGTACCGTACATGGGGTACAACGCTCAATGTCGAAGGAGTGGCGAAAAACAAACATGTGATTTTAATTTTGACATTTTGTCATTTCATTTGGAAATTAGAGCTCAGGAGCAACAGATGAGTCTTTTGAAATGTCCAGTCAGAGGACCCTTTTTGTTAAATGAACTTTGAGAAAAATCTTTTCCAGAAGTCAAGTTTAATGTGACTAGTTAATTGAGCCAATAAAATCAAGTGCAGAGGTTTGGTTTCATGCTATTGATAGTGGCTGTAAGACAACTACCTCAGTCACATCGTTTTCAGATTTTCTGTACATGTAATTTACAAAGTAATCTTTAAACTTCTGACTGTGTAGTGTGTATAACTGAGTTTATTTCTTCGTTTGCAAACAAATGAACAAAAAACAACTAAAGGAGTCTCTTTTCTCAATCCGAAAGTACAAAGAAAACAATTAACAAATGGAGTCTGAGTCCATCTCTCAATCCAAATATACGAAAACAAGTTCAATAAAGGAGTCTCTTCTCTCAGTCCGTAAATACAAAAGGAAACATGGAACGAAGACAGTCTCTGGGTTCTGGTGTGGAGGTGAGGCTAGTGCTGGGACGTATTGAAAAACAAAGCACAGACATACAGTAGATTTCAGTGATAAATCCCAACTGTGACCACTAGTCTCCATGAACAAGGTCCTCCATGTTCCTCAAATGTCCAAAGTTTACCACGTGAATGCAAGATCACTCAGGACAGCAAGGGAAGGGGAAAACCTCAGAAAAAAGCATAGTCAATTGACAGAAAAACACACCACCCGGAAACGGATCAAAATAATTACCAAAATAATGGCGACACATAACAGACTGTTAATGTGTGATAAAGGCACGACATTATTCACAAATACGCTTTGTGTATATGTGGACATAAACTGACCTGAGTTATTGTGGGGCACAATTTGGCAAAAGTCAGCTCAAAATCCAAAAGAGACATTTCAACGTCATATCAAATTTGATTTATATGGTGCCAAATACATTACAATACAATAGGCCTCTAATGTCTCGCAAGGAGAAATTTCTTTGGCACAGCAGCAAACAAGCATACATCTATATATACACACACACAAACCTTAACCACAACAATAAACCCTAGATGGACCTTAGGTGTGTCTCATATTTATCTCAGCTAATTCCTAAATGTTAAAGGTTAAATATAGAGTGCCCCAAATTATTTTTAGTTCAATGGCAACAAAAAGAAGAAACCAAAACATCTGTAAACAAATAATTTAACAGTTTTGGTTAACAGAACGTATGTAAATGAGATCATTTGAATATTTCTGTTGTTGACTTTTAAAAATGGATGACAGATTGACAGAGTAATTGTAACACATTACACTTCTGACCCACTGTTAAAACTGCAGCAGCCAAAATCAGGGGTAAAGAATGGTACAGTATGAAAATACACAGCTTCATATTGCATCCGTCGCCTCTTAGTCCTAATAAAAAAAAAATTTAAATAAACCAAACACTGTAGCTTTAAATCACAAGGGCTGAACTGTGCAGGTGTGCAGATCTGACACAGTACATGAAGGGTTAAATACGTCCATGCTTGGTTTGTTGTATAACCCCATTGGTGTAAACTGTGCAAAGGCTTCGTCAGTGACTTATTGATTGATGATTTAAAGATTATCAATCAATTTGATAAGGTTGATAAGGTTTGAAATGACATATTTCAAACCTGAGGTCAACTTTAATCTTATACTAAACAGCCCCTCCTCCCTGTCAATCACATAATGGCAGCATCTTTTTAACACTCACCTACTAAGTCTGAACTGGATTATGTTCAGCCAGGGGGGCACGGGTAATGCTTTTAACTTCTCCTTCACTAGGTTGTATTAAATGACTGTTATTTCACAAAAGAATGACTTGTTTATCTATTACACTGTAATATTTAACAGTTATACGTAATATTTATAGAGCATGGATATATGTGCCAGTGTTTTACATTTAGTTGCCTTTAAAGTTTAATGTTTGGTCACCTGTTGTAGCGTCATATATACTTTACTTGTATTAATTTGTGATGTAACTTGCATCTCAGATATTAGACTGAAATGTGAACATACACTTATAGAAAAACCTTTTTCTCATGATATGATGAAGACAATGTGATTCATTGTTGATAGATAAAGCGTATGGAATTATTACACATGGTCAAAGGTTGAGATTGTCTACTTTTTAAATTCATTCTTAACACACAGAATGTTAAATCCTGAGTCCCACTTTATCTAACAACAATAAATAACATTGTCACAATCATTACTTTTGTGTATTAATTTGAATACATGGTTGAATTTCTATCTTCACAACATCAACCACTTCTGCATCCTTTGCTGTTGTTTTGATTATACACTGTTTTTTATTTTACTTTACAGCTCTGTAATTTATAAACTTTATTGTATATGAAAATGTTTTTTTACCACCATTGGTGAGCGTCTATGCTTTTGTTATTTACTATATTAAACATAGGAAGAATACTGAAAATACCTCACCTCTAAGCTGATATATCAGTCAAATCAGTAGCATCTGTTCACAATTTGTCACTAACCAAATGATGCCTGTGGCTTGAACTTTTATTTTTCTGCCACTCTCGGCTGTTAAAAGTTTACAGTCTTTCTGTGATCCAGCTCGACTGCTGCCTAATTCAGGTGGAGCGTCCTGGCTCTTGATCCTTCCCTCCTCTTCCTCTCTGGGTGTCTGCTCCTCATGTGTCCAGCACAGAAGTGAGAAAAGAGACAGAAAGAAGGAAAGAAACGATGGATACTGATAGAGGGATGCAGCAGTCATAGTGGGAAGTTTGTGATAGGGGGATGCTGCCTAATGGACACCCAGTGATGTGCTCATGAGTATTCTATCCATGCTGTCACCTGAGTGGAGGATGGGAGGGAAACTAAATGAGTCTGCAAATTCCCTGATTTGGTGCAGAGTAGCAGGTGAGAGTGAGGAGAAGAAAGTATTTGTCAGACAAATAGCCTTTATGGATGGACTCATTTCATAATGAGGCTGAATGTATAATTAGAAAACATTGTGTGTTTTGATGCAAAAGTCTTCGTGTTTGACTTACCGTAATTGCTTAATGGTCACGTAGGTAACTCATCAGTATTATAGCAGTTGACAGGAGAAGGAATAATTGCTTTAACTTCAAAGGCTACATTATTGATTAATGGAAATGTAATGTGTAATATACATGAACCCTCAAAGACCCAGAAATCATGTGCTGATCTAAAATGCATAATCACTTTTGAGCCACTAATGTTATTCAGTACTGTGAAAATAAATGGCTATGGATTCATTTTTCGGATGTATCCATAGCCTCTGCAGTGAACAATGTTGTCTTGTGTTACATTGGATTTTAAGCATTTTACCTATGTGCTACTTGTCCTTGTGTACTGTCTGTAAGTCTTTTTAAGCTACTTTCACGACCTATTTTAAATTGCCCCTCGGAGATAAATAAAGTGTTTTTCATTGAATTGAATTGATTCACCAGTAAAATCCAGATAGTTTGTCAAATGACAGTGGCTGTAGAATTAATTAATAAATTCTGTATAGAATTATTTAGATCTTTGCTGACAGTGCCATGTTTTCTCTGTTTTGATTTATAACCTCTAAATCTTACCAAGTTTTAATGAACTTCTACGTAGTAGTTAAATGAAAATATAGGGAAATACCTGATTGTTACTGCAAAATTGGAAAGGGTAACATCATAACATATCATGATAAATCACTTGGTAATGGTTTAATGTAGAGGAAACAGAGTGCCTTCCAACTGTACTTGACAGTTGCACATTGTACCATTTGTACAAACAAACATTAGAACATTGAAATTCGATTGAAACAGCAAGTTGGGCTCCAGTAACTTGCTCAAGGACACGAAAGTCATGTCTGTCATCCACTGTATGTTTTTATCACATACAGTGTTGTGTGCGATCATCACGGACGCACATGGTACGGTTCACTCGTGCAGTACATTCATACATTTATTTCCATTGTGTTTTTACAAATAATGTTGTGACCATAGACCTGGCACAGCACTGCCCCCACAGGCTTATCCTGTAGACAGTAGGCATGATGGGTAATCTCTTCATCCACCTGTCCTCTCACCCTGATGCATCGTCATGACATCATTCAGTTGAAACACAGTAAGATCTCCATGCTTCACAGTGAACTGACGGCTGTAAGAAATCAATGAATAACTAATCTGATAAATCTAATTTATGAATCACTTGTTTTTTCTGGGAAACATATTAATGATCACAGCAATTATTAGGAAGTGTATATGGCAATATGTGAAATAATTTCAGCCATTTGTTTTGTCATTTACACACTTTGGTGAATTCAATCCATGTGTTACAGTTACACACAGATTAATATTTATTTGAAAACCACTGACATATGCAGAATACATATGCAGAGTTTGTACATTTGCAGAGTTTGTGTGTGTGTGTGTGTGCATGTGCAGAGGTCAAAGGGCATACTCTTGGCTGACAGTAGTATACACGGGTGCAGTTCGGGGGACAGCCTTGGCTCTGGTGGTGTCAGCTGACCTGCCTGTCATCACCGTCATGTGGGAATGAAGCTGTCAAATAAAACACCATTAGCATCTCTGAAATGTGAAAGTCCACAACAATCTTCCAAGTCTTCTCTAAAGTTAAAAGGTCAATGTATGAATTTGAGGGTTTTTTCCCCCTTATTGGGTTAGTGGCTCAGAGTCTCTACACTTGGGGTGTGTGGATTCGTTTAAGCACATTTGTCTTTTCAGATTGAGTACAAGACCAGCTTTCATTCAGAACTCTGATGCTCCAGCCGAGAGAGGAAAAAAAACACATGACCTGTTTGTTTGCAATCATTTTTGGTGGCAGTGGAGTTTTTTTGCAACTTTGGACTAGTGTCGGCTCCTCTAAAGGCTGCCCTCTGCTGTCAGGAACAGGCCTGTGTGCTCCAGTGGACACCCACCCAAAAGGCTCATGCTTCGTCCATTTTAATGCTTTAGTTACTGTTGCTCTTTATCTGGGTGCTGTAAGACTGGGATAAATAAGATCTGATTTCAGATCAGTTCAGTTTGGATCAGACTGTTCCAGCAACAGACAGATCTAACACTTTTAATGCCTGAATTGTAGTTGCTTAATCTAACCGATATTATTGCTATCCACGCTACTAATGTAACAAACAGCCATTGGAGGGTATTGACTGAGACTTTGTATTGACCTTTTATTTACCGGTGAGTGCTAGAATCCTCCCAAAATGTGATTACGGAGCTTTATTTGACATTAAGCATGTCATTTGTCATTTATTTTGACATTTGATTTAGATTTTCAATTTATATTATATGACCTAAATATATGAAATTTGTTTTAGTTTAGGAGCCACATATACGTAAAAAAAAGCAAGAATACTATAACAACCCATAAATATACATTTTTTTCTCTCATTTAGTGGAAAGTATTGTAATAGTGTTTATATTTACATGTAATGCTTGCACAAATGATTGAGATAAATCTACAAATGCACAAAACGTCTAGTAACAGACATAATATGTACAAATTTTGAAGCTTTCTAATTTGTAGTTTGAAAGTAAAATGAATTTGACACCCGTGAGTGTTAGTATTTTCAGTGTAATTTCTGCACTTTGCAAATTCATCCCACAGGCCAGATTGGAACCTTTGGGTGTATGTTTGACACTCCTGCTTTAAAGTCTAGCACAATGTATACAACTGTCTTCCGCATTGTGAGTGCTCACTATAATGGGCATATTTTCCCCACTATAGTGTCACATCTGCTTAGAAATTGACACCATGAGGAATGTAGTATGTGTGGTTGGATGGTCATGTTTAGTTGTTGGTTTATACTCATGACCTCAACAGACTTGGACTGAACTATCTTATACTTATGTCATGGCTAACATTGTCTGTCGATCTGGCTCTGACCCCATAGGACCAGGAGGGGGAGGGCGTGTCCCGGGTCCGAGTGACCAGCAGGAGGAGCCCTCATAAAGTAGAGCGAGTTTCGGGCCTGGTGACCCTGTCTCATGTGGACATGCCGAAGGTAAGAGTAAAGGGAATGCAACATCATTTCACTTGATCAGAATTCATCTTGACAGGTCAAAAATTCTATGATCTTTGTTTATGATGTGCGTTTGGAGTTTTTACACTGTTTTATCTCTGGTGACAGGCTTTGGATTGTGTGCACCTGATCTCAGTTGATTTTATACTCTATTTTATCTTGTTTAATTCTACTCCTCATCATTATTATTATTATGTTTATTATTATTGTTGTAATTAGGAGTTGTAGTGAAAACAGGAGGTCAAGGAGAGATGGATTCTGGGCAAATGTTATGTGCTTGTGTCTTGGAGAAATTACAGTATCATGAAGATGCACCAACAAAAGTGCATTTTGTACACCTAGCCCTGTGTGTTCCCATGTTCTTTAATGAAGGCTATAAACAAAGACAGCACAGTGAAAAACAGGGACTCATTTCCAGTGTACAAATGAACGAAAGGGTATCGGCTCACAGTTCCTCATGCTCAGCCCTCTGCATTGACATTTATCTATTTTGACTCAGTACGCTTGTAAGACTGGGCTAAAGCTACAAATGAAGTCTACAAATCTACCACCGTACATATAATAACACTGAATGCTGAGTTCAAAACATCATCTGCCTAAATAGATTATAATTTCATCCACAAATGTACTTTTTTCTAAACTTTATTTGATACACTTCATACAGTAGTTTGCTGTTTTCTTGTTGTATGATGCCATGTATGTGTGTTTAATAAAACAAATGGAAAATAACTCACGTAAACTGAGCTCCTAAGTTCAGTTCATTTCATTCCATTACATCAACACAGAATTTTGTTATTAAAAAAAAGGTCATGAACGATAAGGGAAAAGGAAGAAGAAATACTCATAGTCTCGCCCTATATTCAAGAAAATAACTAGTTCAATTAAAAGTAGAGAACATTCGTAATATATATATCATATAGCTCAGGTTCTGCTTCAATGTTAACATCACATTTTACACTAAAAGCCATGTCCATATTCATCAAATTTTTAATATCTGATATACTGATCTGTTTACATTCAATACATGTGAGTGTAACGTGGCATAATATGGACAGTGTGGGTCCTGTTTTAACGATGCAGCAGTGTAACATTGTGGGACATACTGGTATGTGTGTACGTATAGATGTGTTTGCTTATTGTTGTGATTTATGTTTGTGTATGTATGTATAGATGTACAGTATGTTTGTTTATTGTTGTGGTTTATGTGTATGTATAGATGGATATATCTCTGTATGTATCTCCTCGCGAGTACAATGGGCATTAAATGCCTATTGTATTGTATGGGAACACAGGGCGGCTGTGACCCAGTTGGTAGAGCCTGTCATGCAATGGCTGAAGAGTTGGTGATTTGAATCCTGGCTCAGATTGTCAACATGAGTGTGTGTGTGTGAATGGGTGAATGTGAAGCTATGGAACTCATAAAGCGCTGTATTAGTGCAGTCCACATAGTGGGACATTGTGGGCCAGTGTACTTCTCTTCCATAGCGGATGGTCCAGTGGATCCTGTTCAAAAGGAGAAGTGTTCTAAAGTGTTATTTTCCGTTTTTCCAACACTTCTTATCATGGCTGACACCAAGATGCTTCCGGGTCTTCTAAAGCATAATCTTCCGGAATCTTCTGAAGTGAAAAACAAAACAAAACAAAACAAAAAAAACCTCAGACTTAACCGTGGTCTATTTAAACCTGACCACAAATTATCCTCAGTAATCCTCTTTGAACATCAAAAAGAGCAGCATCCATGCATAGAAGCACGTACTGGACATCCCAGCCAAGTCATGAGTTATCACTGAGGATGATGACAGATGATGAGGAACCTGTTGATAACCTACAAGAACACACAAAACAGCATGAGTGTATGATATTCTTGGATTAATCTAATGCATCGTGTTTGACACATATAAACATTTGCTTATTTTAAGCCTACAAAGTTAGAGACCCAACTTGGAGGCCAACTTAGATTTTGTTTCCATGGTAACAGTTATACTAACCACTAACACCACCTACAAAAAGAGGAAAACACCGGTAATAATTTGTGGTTTGATAATAGTGTGGAGGAGAAATGAGACGAGAACAGTTATTTAGTCAAAGGTAACTTTCTTGGCAACACTGAAAATCCATGCTGATAAATGCTGTCGGCTCTAGACACTTTTTTTTTTAATTCCCATGATAATGACTTTGTTGAGGAAGTTATTTTTTTCAGTTTCCTCTGTTTGGGTGTAATGACTTTTGAATTGAATTAGAGCTACAACGATTCATGTCATCATTACATTTAATACTGACTGAAATGCAATGTGCAGATGATATCATTATAAAAGATGGTGGTGACAAATGACTTGGGGAAGTTTAAGTGTTGAGAAAAATTTATTTGGAAGATACAACAAAACTAGGGCTGGATCTTTGGTAAGTGACATTTCGCAAAACAATTATTACAGCGCTTCAATTTTACAATAAAATGTAATGCATGACCTTCAACCTTCTTCTGGAAATAGGGCATTTTCTGCTGTATTGAGCTGAGCTTGGTGGTTTGAAGTTGTAACGTGATTAGTTTTGCTCTGGACAAAGGTCTGGATATTGTATGTGTATATATGATATATGTACATACTGTGTATGGCCACTTTTGGATGTCATCTGGAGTGACCACAATACAACTGTGAAAAATAAGTACATTGATAGTGAAAGGTACTTTTTAGAACATGGAACTATCAAATTAATCATGAAAATATAGATTTGCAGATAAAACTTATTTTTTATGGTTTTAGGGCGGTCACCCAAGATTAAATCCAATAGCGCCCACATGACAATGACCCACTTATATGTATTGCACATATATCTATATTGCATAATTGCACTTTACTGTTTGCACTTCAGATTTCATTGTCTGAGTACTGGGCTTTTTCATTGACAATATAGTAAAGTTGAATCTAATCTAAATAAAAATGTCTTTTTAAAGGTTTCTACTTCCGCACATATCCAGAGTAAATGAATCCTACTAGAGCTTTTCTACGGCAGAATCACTGACATCTGGCTTTGAGTTAGACTTTGTCAGACTCCATCTGAGAAACTAGCCCCAGGAATTTACTTTGGCAGATTTCTTTAATCGGTTTCACTCGCTGAAGTTTGCTGATATTTGGTTCTAAAATGAGTCAAATGACTTACCTTGAATACTTTAGTACATCCATTCTTCTCTTACATATCTCGGCCATTCTCCAAACACACTTGGTAATGATGCGATTCTTTAACCACTTGGTGTTGTTGTATGTTCGACCTGGTGCTTGCAAGAGCTACACACACATTCCTTCCGTTTTAGACATGTCACATCTAATGCTAGCGTTGCTTCTCGGTGTTGCTAAAGGCCGTGTGTTCACATGCCTTCCCCATTACAACACAGCTAGTGGCACATGGCAGCCCAGTGGCCGCAGGCATTGGCTTTTCAGATGAGCCCAGAACCAGTGAAAAGGGGTAGGGAGGCGGGGGGCTCGGGGGACCGAGGGGGCTTAGGGCGGCTAAAATTGTGAGGGACGCATGAGGAGAGGTACTTGTATGATAATGTCTGCATCAGAATTTGGTGACAGTACATGTTGACTCCACAGCTCTGGGGGAGTATATTTAAGAGCTGGGGTGTGTGTGTGTGTGTGTGTGTGTGTGTGTGTGTGTGTGTGTGTGTGTGTGTGTGTGTGTGTGTGTGTGTGT
>JAPTHA010000002.1:9653251-9669000 GCA_029814585.1 Gymnapogon annona
TGTGTGTGTGTGTGTGTGTGTGTGTGTGTGTGTGTGTGTGTGTGTGTGTGTGTGTGTGTGTGTGTGTGTGGAGGAAATTTGGCAAAGCAGTGCAATTCTTACCATGTGTAGCTTCTCTGAGTTCCATCTCTGTCTAATGCATTATCCAAGCAGCCCTTCAGCCATTTGGTCTAGCCTCTCATTTTTGTGTGCTTGTGGTACGTGTGTGTGTGTGTGTGTGTACGTTTGTGTGTGGCTTTCCAGCATTCTTCATTTCTATCATCCCCATCCTGTGTTCCAGTGCCCTTCTCCTCCTCCACTCTTTCTTTTTTCATACATAGAACGAATCAAAGGCTTCATTTTTGGGTGCAGAGCAGGATTCAGTGAAGACGTTAAAGCAACCGACTGTAGACCTGATCAGTGCAGCATGGACACACATGTAAAGGACTGGATGGAAGAAACACATGTAGGCCTTGTTGCTCAGTGTTAAGTAACTATCCAGGGTTGAGTCATTGTGACGGAGCATGTTGAACAACCCTTAATGTTGTGACTGTGATTTCTGATCTAAATGGTAATTATTAGAGGATGGATTTGACTTTTATGGCTTTTAGCGTCTTCAGGTTTTGGTAACATTATGCAGATGATGAATAATTTGTTAACGGTCACTATTATAGCTCAGTTGGTAAGGCACCAGGCTGTTGCATAGGGGATACCGGGTTCGATCCCTGGTAAGAGCGTCCAGTAGGTTGTGTTAGGAAGGGCATCCGGCATAAAAACTCAAAATCAATGGATTGGATTCACTGTGGCAACCCCGGAAAGGAAAAAGCCAAAAGAAATCATCATCATCATTATACACCGCTGTCTAGAGTTGAACTAAAGTATTTTACCTCTTCTCATGAAATTATTGTGGTAATGTGATTAAGATCAAAGGTCATCGCTGATGTGTATAAACAGGAATACAAAGAGGAATATGTCTGACAAAAAAATCAGACATATTCCTCTGATTTTTTTGGAATCAGAGGAATATGATTCCAAAAAATGGAATCATATTCCTCTGGAACCAACACACATTAATGTGTTGGTTCCAGCGTTGTAAACATGGATACACTCTAGTTTCTGTTCTGAATAGCTTTGCATTGAGGAATTTTGGTTTGACAGTTTTCTCTATTTCATGGAACGAACAAAAAATTGATTAATTAGAAAGAAAACAAAAGTAGGAGTAAGAGCCACTTACACCAAACGTAAGAATCAGACTCTAACGATACAGATAAAAATACAGATACGGATGAACTGAAAAGTCACTAAAGGAAAAAGAAACCATTTTAAAGTGTCCTAACATCAGGATATTTTTCTGATTCATGCTGATATCAGTACACCAAGAAATATATGATATTTGCTGATTTTGCTAATTTCTTGATTCTAATTAGTCAAAGACAGTCAAAGGCAGTGAATTCATTTTTCATTTCAGTCTGATGACTTTATATCAGTATTGATTACTAAATGATTTCTTTATTAATCCATATACAGCAACCAGATCCTGATTATGATATGAACCCCTTCAAGACCTGCCATAGTGTCATTTAATAGAGTCATTTAATTTGTATGAAATGTATTGAATTCAAGGGGTGTTTTTTGTATTCACCTGTGTTTGGCATGTGACGAGTATAGACATGCAGTATATTAACAGACCATATGTTTGACTGGCATGGACTTAATGTCTTCCCTTCTAGTGAGCTGAGATGAGAGAACAGCTCACATTGTCCAGACATATGTCTATTGTATATACGTTGACACCACAGATGGTCCTTAAACCTGTCCCTTTCTTTCCCGGGTTATTATTTTCTATTAGTGAAAATCTGCTTCATCTGTCCACTGAGTTTGTTGTGTCAAGGAAAATCACAAGTGCGCCTCTCAATCCCAGAGATAAAGACAGAGAGCATTCCTTCACCCTGTCGCAGATATAGGCAATGCAAGCAATCCCAGTTTAATATCATACATCTTATTACACTCTCAACAGTGCATCTCTGCCTTGAAATTGCTTTTATGGATGTATTACTTTTTGTTTCCCTCTGCGTGTGTGTACATTTTTGTTAAGATTTTTTTTTCCAAATACAACCTGATATGAGCCACATTTACTTTTATGTTCTTGCTTTTGCCACTGTAAGTTTCAGTGTTAAATATCTCCCTGAGCGTAAAATTAATCATTGAGTACTGTGTGTGTGAGTAAGACATCGGTCGTTGGTTTGTGGTTTGGTTTTCCTGCTTTTTAAATTTTTTTGTAGAAAATCAAAATTTTGCAACAGTATAAAGACATGAGAACACACAGACTGGTAATAGAATAATAAAAAAAAAGCAGAGAACGTATGTGAAAAGCAGAGATACAAGAAAAGATACTGAGAATTTTAGTTATTTCTTTTCAGATCGATACCTTTTTGAGATGTCTTTTTCCTTCCAGCTGCTGTCATATACACTCCGTGTTGAAATACCACATTGCCAACATGTTAAGGGTTTAAAGTAAAGGAGATGTTACGGCCAAAGTCGTTGCCTATAGCTCATTGTTAGCAGGCAGTGGTCCAGCCTTCCACTTGGCAGAGCCCATGCTTCTCTATGGCAATAATAAATCCACTGGCGGCTGATGCTATTATCTTAATGTTTTGGCGTGTGAGCCTTATGTATTGAGATAGACCAGACTTGCAGTCAGAGGCGTTTTACATAATTCAGTTTATGTTTGATTGGCACTATGTGAGCGTGTGCATTCTAGTGCTCAGCCATCAGACCCAGTCATACATCACTTGACAAAGGCCGATACTAAAATCTTAAGTCGTGTATTACAGCCATGATATTTATGAAGCATCCAATGATCAGCAGCTTTGACCGTAATCGTTTTATGTTCCTATATTTATGTTAGAGTTGTTTAGTGCATGTGCTCTATTCTGTTCTTATAAATAACAGTGTTCTGGAGGAAAAAGGAGGGAGTATAAATATAGAAATGTACTGTACAGTAGCTTATTAAGTGGCTGGCGTTATGTAGTTTTCGGGTCTTCCTGCTTGACTTTCACTGTTTCATGCATGAATTATACAAAGGCGGGAGACAATCAGACATGTTCCACTGGATTCAATATAGACACACAACATTATCAGTGGGTTGAATGTACTTTAATGGTGAATATTAGATTTTGCATAAACACATTGTATCTGTGACTGTTTAGGCTCATCAGTAGCCGTGTAATTGACTTGATAATGTATTAAAACACCATAAGCAATAATTATCAGGTAGTCAGTGTGGCATTGGAGGTATTGCAGTGACAAGCAATAATATTATGACTATTATGACTAGCTTTGTAAATATCGTGATTCCAGTTCAAGCTTGAATGGTAGGTCAACATACACTAAACTTTAGTGTATGTTGACCTACATACACTAAATCACCCATGGATGCTTTGAAGGTTATTGTGATGTTCTTACATATTTAGATTCTTTGATGTATTCCACTTACCAATGGGATCATCCTGGATGTGTCCCCGGTTCATCACAGGTCTGACATATACAGAGCAACAACCATACACTCCTGTAGTCACACATACAAGTCCATTTAAACCTTTGAGGTTTATGTCTGAGAGAAGACAGGAAAGACTTGTTTAGTTAAGGTTTTAAAATATCAGAAATGAACCATTAGACATAGTTCTTACATTATATGAAAGCACGTTAGAGCTGCAGCTATTTTTCTAATCAGTCTATCAATTATTTCCTTTGACTCAATTCAATTAAATGATTATTTGAATAAGTGAAAAAAATGTAAAAATGTGAAAAAGTCCATGCCTGAAAGTGACTAAACAACTTGTCCTTTATTCTAAAACCAGCTAAAACAACTGCCACACAAAGTATAGAAGTCAACAGATCTGAAAAAAAAAATGGATATAGAAATAACAACAGCATTAAAATATATGTAAAAATGCCTATAGAAAGACAACAACATGCAAGTCAAGTGACAACTACAAACAATATGTGTAGTGCAGTCTTTTTTCTAATTGTCCCCTTTGAAATGCAACAGTGGAACCAATGTTTTAATGCTGGGAAATCCAGGCAACAGGTTAATTAATTGATTAATTGTTTCAACTCTACTACACATGGATCACACAGTCAGGTCATATTTGTTTATATAACACATTTTAAAACAATTTAGATTTAAAATCTGCACTTATGACTCTCTTGCTAAACAGGCACGGATCTGTTAAAGTGATTTGTTTCATTTTTCCTGTAACTGTTATGTAAAGAGGTATTCTATTCTGTTCTATTCTATTTTATTATATTATGTTATATTATTAAAAAAAAAAAACAACCTCAGATGACCATCAACCACAGGATAGAACACAACCAATAGACAAGTTATTTCAAAACTAGATAACTAGATGCTGCATGTTTCACACTGAAACATACAGCAAAACAAGCAGTAAAACCAAAGTACAATATTGTGATATAAAAATAGGATGAGGACCCAAAACCAAAAGTATCAAACAAAATCCAAGTCTCTTCCCTCTTGAGCCACAGTGTCAGGAAACCTGTTCAATGAACTCCAACTAAATCTCTGAAATAGATGCTGAAGGTCACTGTTACTTTTTTGATGTACTGTAGGGCTTTCTTTTCTGTTGTCATAAACAGCTTTTTAAAAGGTCAACTGCTTACGTTCAATGCAGCGTTGTGTCTATGCTTGTGTGCCACTGGCTTAGAGGAGAGAATAAAGAAGAAAGTCATGTGTCGGTGGTTTTATATGGTAGTCTGGAGGTAAATCACTGCACTTCATTATGTAATGCAGCTGTCAGGCTGTTGAGAGCGTACCAGGGTTGGGCACATTCTTTCATAAAGGTAGCTAAAGGATCACATCATTTCACAATCTGCTGTTTCAGGTGTGTCTAGCCTGGGTGGTCTGGACCAGAACCGGTCGGATTGCCTTCATGATGGCTCTGACAGTAAACCTGTCAAATATCCAATATTAACATTGATCCAACTCAACTTTAAATCTTAAGTCAATATTCTAACCTTTTGAGTGGCTGACTCGGTGGTTACATTTGTGTTATTAATTAAACATATATTGGCTGAGTCATTGTTACATCTGCATGGAAAAATCCATTATCAGTCAAACTGTACTGCGTATATGATAAAAGGTATAGACATATAGATATAAAGATAAGCTCAATGTGCAGTGGTCAACGGTGTGTTTAATGTGAGACGATGATATGAAAGAGTGTTTGGCAAATATAATGTTACTAATACAATTTTTTGTAACACATTCTGTAACACACTGAATTGGAAAAAAAAGCCTGCAGAGTATGACAAAATATTACATTTTCAGTAATGCTGGTTTATATAATGCTGGTGTCTAATTGTTATTCTTTTGAATTTCAGGCAGCGTTGTGTATTTTTCTGACTCTGATCACTATTTGACTCATGCGTAACATTTTCACGAGTCCATAGGGATTGTCACAATATCACTTTTTTTTTATATGAGGGGGTCACTGGAGCCTATCCCAGCTTCTCAGGGCGAAGGCGGGGGGTGGGGGGGGAACCCTGGATAAGACACCAGTTCATTGCAGGGTCATGGGCAAGGTGGGTGAAGTGTCTTGCCCAAGGACACAACAGCACACATGATCAGGAGAGACCAGACAACCTGATCTACCACCCGAGCCACGGCCTTGCTCTGTTTTAATTATTTTATTATTATACTTGTTTGCGAAAATGAAACACAGAAATCTTTTTTTTTTTAAACAAGTACAAGTGTATGAAAGTCTAGGAGGCCTTTGAATGAGAACACATTTTTGTGGTGTGCTGTAAATGGACACAGAAGCTGAGCTGTGACGTCACTCATTGGTTTCTGAGCTGCCTTTTTGACAACAGTAGTTTGTGATTTTGTTGTGGCCAGTTGGCATTCTGGAGTTGCGAGTGACACATTTTGGACAAAAGGGGCAGAGCTAAAATGGTCAGCTAATGGTAAATGGTCGCGTCATCTTGGCAAACCTCATCATGACGATGGGGATGACGATGTGTGTTGATCAATGTATCTTGACTGGGGTATGAGTAGTGAGATCACTTTACATATATACATTTGCTGTTAGCTATTACTATGGTGGCCCTTTTTACTGCCCTTTTATCTGTTTTTGGTGATTGATTGATTGATCAGCCACTGTGAAACAAAGTCAGTCAATATCGTTGCTTGTTTGATGGACATGTGCATCCCTAGGAGCACCATAATATAAAGCTACAGGCTTGTACAGTGGGATTTTAAACCTGCACAGACTGAGACGTCACTGATAATAACATGTGATACATATGAAGAAAAGAGCTCTGTCTCGTGTGCAGAACGTCAAGCAAAGCAGTGACGTTGAAATCCATCCCAAATACGCACCACTAAGCGTTCTTTCGGTTTGTGTCAGTTTCGGCTGCGATGATGCAAGAGAGGAAACGGATGCAAAGGAGGCACATTATGAGAGAGGAACCACAGGGTGGAAAGGAAGGACCCAAGTGAGGAAATGGGAACTGTGGCATGAAAGAAGGGAAGAGAAGAGAAGCCAGCAAAGGAGAAGAAAGCAGAGGAGAAGGAGGAGGAAAGGGAAGCAGAGATGAGGCTGTGCTCAGAGACAGCCCTGTGCGTTGCCATGGTGCAGGCTCAGTCAGAGCTGAACAGTAGCTTTGCTGCTCAGCTAGTTAATTACCCACAGACTGCAATGTTGATATACAGACGGCCCAAGGCTCGTGGATTTCCAGGAGCTTTTTTGGTTGCAGCACTGACACACGTCCGCAATTCTGAAAACATGACGTTTATTTTATGTGTGTGTCGGGTGGAAAAAAAAACATTTGCCATGACACAGATCCAAATGAAGATCCAGAAACATACTTCAGCTACGTGGTGAGTAGTACAATTGAAGGCTGTAGTGCGCGCTGCTGTGTCAGCCACACCACTTGTGTAACATACAGAGCTCTTCCAAAGCGGAGCCTCATTGTTCACAGAGAGCCACTGCTAGCTGAGCGTCTGCAGATCCTGATCAGCCTGCTTATAAAACCCAACACGGGCCATTGTGGATTAATATCCACCATTAAAATTTCCAATTATGTAATCAGCCAAATCCAAGCCCTGCATATGCTCACCAGGCTATCTCAGCAAGCAGGAATCAGAGAGAGGGGAGGGGGTCTGAATGAGAGGAATGATGCAACATCAGTCCCTGCACCTAGATGATGATGATGATGATGATGATGATGATGATGATGATGATTTCTTTCGCCTTTTTCCCTTCTGGGGTCACCACAACAAATCCAATTCCCCTGCACCTGGAATTCACAAAAATGAGTGTCCTTCTTTTAACAAGGGATGCAAAGGGGGTTGAAGAAAATAAGGCTTTTGTTGTTGCTGCAGCAATTCTATCCACCTTCGTACAGAAATGTGAAGGTAATGCAGGAACCTTCTACAATGGTTACATGAAGATATGCACTAAAATATTGGAGCTCTGCAGGAAGTCAGGTGTAATGCTTTTTCTTTTTTTTATTGCATTAAGTTCAGTCATAGAATCACAAATATTCTCCTTAGTCATTTGTTCAACTTGTTTCCTTTTGCGGAACACTTGATAGACAGTTTACAGAAAATAAATTATTCCTTTTGGTAATTTCACAATGTAATACAAGTACCTTGATTCTTGTCACTTGTATTGTTTGAATGGATAGTTAGAGATAAGGTCCTGTTGCTGCTCATGGTCAGTTCTATGACTGTGCTTGTCACAGGACTTTCTCAAAAGTAGAACAAGCAAAATGATGCAAAAGGTTAATTTTTTCATACATTGATCTTTTTTGTTGGTTTTTTTGTTGGTTTTTGGGGTCTTTGCGGTTTATGACAAACAGTACAAACAAAAGAACTTTACATATACGATGACAATTACAGAAAAGGTACATCCTTACTATGTCTTACAATTAATTTTATCTACCTTTTATAGCTTCAAATTGCTTCTGTTCATGACCAACACTGCAAACAAAAGTACTTGACATGTAGTACAACAGTTAGCAGAAAAGGTGAATGCTTACTATGCTTTACAGTTAATTTGATCTACTTTTTAGACCTTTTAATTGCGTCCAGCAGAGCAGATTTGTTATATTTTCAAACAGCTTCCAGATCAGCATTTGTCTCTGTTTGGTAAGATGGCTGCTCTGATCCGGACTGAGTTGGTTTCTTGAGAGCATCATGTGTTGTGCTCGGAACACATCAAGGTGGGCAGATAAGAAGGGCGAATCTGGACCCTCGACAGGAGGCAGATTGATTTGGCAGTGACCAAAGTGCTACAAATATCTAAAACAATGCCCTGTTTTTGCTCTACCGTTTGGCGCTAAATACATCAGCATATGGATAAATAAATGCACTCTCTGTAACTATCACAGGGGAAACTAGAGTCACGGCTCTTCTTTTTTTGTCTTTTTTTTCTAGCATCACCACGTTGTGTTACATACTGTAATTTCTTTTATCACTTACAGCTCCTACACCATTTGTGAGCCAAAACTCAGGAAAGAAGGGTAGTGAATGGAGGTATGTGAACGTGTGGGCGTTCCGGTGTGGAGCTTATAGAACAGCATGAAAGTCGAACCATGATGGGAGGATCTCTGATGCTCTGTGTTAAGATGAGGCTGACAGGAGGCAGTGACGGTGGGCTTTATTGGGCTTTGGGTCACAGTTATACTTATTATTTTCCCTGTATTATTTTAACTGTGCATCTCTATTTGCTCTCTGTAGTTTTAACACTGTCTTGTGATTTGGATCTGTGAACCAGGATCAGTATATTCCATTTACACAAGTCTAACATGTCAAAAGCATTTAGAGGCGATGAACGTTTACCAATTGGTTTCAGCCTATGTACAGGTATAGTCGTGTCATTAAAGGTAAAAGGCTGAAAGGGGGAAAAAGAAGTCTTTCTTATTTCAATCACATGACACATTAGAGGTCAAAGGATCATGGTTTTTGCTGCATCACCGGCTTCAAGTAGCAGAATCAGAGTCAAGTGTTCCCACTGTTTAAAAAAAGACAACTCAACGTCTAAAATTGGAAGTGTCTAATTGCAGCCGAGGAGATTGTGTTTTGTTTTGTCAGGTAGAGGAATGTAGAAAACAAAGTCAACACTGTCAGTCAGAGCGAAGTGATCTGGTGTGTGTTCTGGTGGTGGAGGGTTTCAGATTGTTAATTTTTATTCCAATGGATTTTTAGTGGTAGTGGCACTGTAAATTCAGAATGTAAGAGGAGACTCGAGGAGGAGGAGGCAGCCTTAGGTCTTTAAATAAAAAGGATTGTCTCATGATTGGAAAAAAAAAGAAAAAACAGGAGTGCGTATTTCTCAGAATTTAAAGAGCAAAAGATTCAGTGTGACA
The DNA here is from genome assembly GCA_029814585.1 of Gymnapogon annona. Classification (NCBI taxonomy): domain Eukaryota; kingdom Metazoa; phylum Chordata; class Actinopteri; order Kurtiformes; family Apogonidae; genus Gymnapogon; species Gymnapogon annona. Next base: position 9,662,624 of record JAPTHA010000002.1, read on the forward strand.
GCAGAAAAATAAAAAAAAGACAATTGCTGGATCCTTTTCTCATCTGCTAGTGGCTGTTTGCTTGGTGAAATATCTCACCTTGTCATGTCAAAATGACTCTGTTACCTCAGCAACACCATCAGCATCTTCACAGCGTCACACAGAGCACACATCCTACACGTGAAAACACAAACAAAACAAAAAAATACACACGAATTCACTGTGATCTGAATATATCGACAAAAGAAAACAGTGTGACTGGTGAAAGCATCAAAATGGCAGCATCGGGTGTGTGTGTGTGTGTGTGTGTGTGTGTGTGTGTGTGTGTGTGTGTGTGCGTGTGTGTGCGCGCGCGCGTGTGTGCGTGTGTGTGTGTGTGTGGTTGTGCACTGTCACCGGTGCTCCGCGCAGGATTCAAAACACCAGAGAGGAACGAGCTTAGCGGCTCTCAGCTTAGCAACAAGGGGTAGCAACTAGTCAAGAGCTATGAGGTAACACGCTGCAGTGACCTCTGATGTAGAGGAAGCTGTGGGGGTGGGATTAAGTGAAGGATACTGATGACACCCACACATGACAGGGTTCTTCATTACGGAGCCTCGTCTCAACACATGTGGTCACTTTAAGCGCAGCCATCGCTTGGTTTGTGGTCCAGTCTTGTGGTGTTGACGGATGTGTGTGACAGATGTAAATAAATAGCAGGCGTCCAGCAGTAATGTGCACGGCCGTTCATAGAAAGTAAAAGACGTTTGGTAATAGACAATGTTTTCAACAGTTAATGATTCTTAAAGGGAGTGCATTGGCAATTTTTTTGTAACATTTGCGAGACAGGTATGATTTCAATTTGAAAAACTTAAGACACCAATGACATCAGCAGAGATTAACCAGAAATAAAACCGTGAGTTAGCATAAATGCTACTGTCCACTATGTTTCATTGATAAATAAACAACCAATCAATCACTAGTTAAAAGTATTTTTTTCTTTTCGCTACCAAAGAAAAAGGGTGTTTTAACCTATGTTTTTTTTGTTTCTATTACAAAGGTAAAAAACACACAAACTTTCTAACTTTGTCAGCAAAAAGAAAAAAAAAATTCTGATGACTAGTGTCAGAATACAATAAAATGAACATAATCCAGCAACCAATCAACCATTTGCCCAATTCCCATTGTTTTCACAATACAAACACCCTTCTTTCTGCAGCTCTCTCCTCTACGTCCACATCAAAAGACTTACCAGTAAAGACCTTCAATACAATGCCAGTGTGGAAAAAACAAAGCGCCATGTTGCTTTTCTGTGACGAACCAAGCAGTGGATTCACACTAGACAGAAATGGCGATCAGTAATTAAACCTGTCAGTCACACGTGGAGCCCCCTACCTCCCTGAAAATACTCGCAATTAACCATTTATGGTAAGAAACTATCCTGTGATCATCAGGGAGGTTTTTTTTCTAACCAATTAGAAATGCTCCAAAATGATCGTTTCCTTACAGATCACATTCACTACAAAATGGAATTACTTGACTAATTACTCACAGATAAAAAAAATCTCAAGTCAAATACACAGGCAAAAAAATTTGGTTTGCAGAATTAAAAATGTAGGAGTTTTTAGATGTTGCTCATCTGACTCTACACACTTGTTTATGTTCCTACTATGTTCCTATGTTGTGACCCAATATTTGCATTTATGTTATTATTTTGTCATTTAGTAAAGGAAAAAGCGCTGAATTAATATGCAAATCGGCTTTTTGTTATTTTTTTATACCATCTTACTTGTATTGGAAGATACACATGTATCTCGCTATAGCTAACCTTCACACATTTTCTCATAACTGCATATTTGACCGTATTTCAACTATACCCATGCAGACACTGCTCTTACCCACATACAGTGTATGCATCAAAGTTAAATTACTACGCACACACACAGACACTGTGTTGGTTAAACACAATCACTTATCAGTGGACCCTCTTGAGCATCACTGTTATAAATATTCGTTACATTAAGTACTTTTCGCTGTGTGTCTGCATTGGTGAAGGTCAAACTAGCCAGCTCTCATTTGGAGCTGCTCAGCATGACAGAGAGGTAAGCCCGTGCATGCTTTTGTAATATTACATACAGATGAGGAGGGAGCGCTGCTGACAGCTGTGACGGGCTATTAATTATGGTTCATGAATGTGCGTATGCGGTGTGTGTTGGGAGGGTTTGGAGTGGGGCAACGCAGTCACAGTGTGCAATCACAGCTATCAAATCAGAAAACTTTAAGCTTTAATGGGGCTGTTTTATGGGTGAACTAATTAATTTCCTTGTGGCTTCCTCGCTGAAGTGAATGCTTGAATTCAAGTGCTGTTGTAAGAGGAGAAAAGGACCAGTTGACCTTTACTGCTATGGGGTTTTCTTTATTATATCTTATTGTTCTGCTTTGGTCCCTGACAAAGAAAGCCACCGCCGAGATTTGATGCCGGCTCGAGAAAAACATTTCGTCGTCATGCGTTCATCTTCCTTCTCTCTGTCTCTTTGTCACTTCGCCGTTCACCTTGCCTCTCTCCTCTTTTTTTCCCCTCCAGCACTGGGGCCACAGCGTGAATGAGATGTCGGGTGCATGGTAATTGAGTAGGTATTGATTAGACTGCAGCGTGGCATAGAGGAGGCCAATGAGAGCCGGAGTATCCAAGCAGCACCACTGCCTGCGTCTCTCATCCTTCATTCTGCAGGGAAACGTAAATGCAGAAAATGAAGGAGCGTTGTTTCGCAAAGCATAACACCAGCACATTGTGCTTTTCCCCCAGTCTAGCCGTTAACGCTGACTCAAGGCCAAGGAAGAGCCTCCAGTGTCGGCTGTATGGTTTTGACTGTCTGGGTGCATCATCTTAGTGTGGCTGACTGTCATATTTCACCACGATGTCACCATTGGAGACGCAACTGCTCTGTCGAGGCCCCTGGTAGATAGAGAGAGCAACTAACGTGGAAATGTTTGCCAAGGAGGGAGGGGTTATTGTCCTGTCAGCAGATCATCGCTACACACACGCTAAACCCTCTTGTTTTTGACATCTGCTCTGCGTGCAATGACGCTGACAGTTCAGGAACCGCAAAAAGTAACACTGAGAGAGAAAGAAGAGCAACTAGAGTTGAACTTTCCAAAGGTGTGAGATCATTGTCATGATTACACCTGGGCAGGAAAAATGCCCTTAAGAAGGTACAAAACTATATGAACTTGACATGCAGGCTGGGTATTTGATGCACTTTGTCCATTTATTTGTAGCTTTACATCTGTTTTTTAATGGATTTTCCCATCTATATTTATGTACATATATTATTTCTGTTAATGTTTTTTTTTTGTGTACTACCGATAAGTAGGAGCAGTTTCTGCTAGAATCCTCCAAATTAGTGCCTTGTATTCACCTTGTATATATGTTGTGGATTGTCCCCAGAGGTCAACCTGACAGACATCAAAACATTTGTTGCGTCATATGTTGCACTGAAAGCAGAACACTTTTTATTTTGACACGTCCTTTTTAGACCTCCATCCTCCTTAACTGACAGGTCACACAGCTTTACATGAAACGTAGTCCATTATCTACAATGGCATTCCATGAAAATCAATATATGACAACATTTATTTAAAAAAAACTCTTATACTCTTTCCTATGAACACAGTGAAATTATTAAATGTTAAAAAAAGGTCAAAATATTGACCTCCCTGTATCTCCACGAGCTGATACATACAGTACATTATTCAGAATTAGTCATTTTGCAGTAGAAATACTAAACTGTAAATATATACAGTGATTTGGAGAAAGAGAACCACATTAGCTCATATCTAGCTGATGTTGGTATCTTTAAATATATCTTTAAATATCTAAGATGCTTAATATGTACCTAAATCAGGCTCATGTCTCTCAACTTTGTCTTTCTTTGGTTGAAACGTCTAAAAAAAACCTCAACAACAACAACTTCCTCCTTCCATTTCTGATGTCTGGATTTGTGTGTGATGAGAACAGACCGCCGCTGAAAGCAGTCAAGCACATCCTGCCCATGGTCAGGCGTGTGCGAGAACAGAGCCGCATAAACTGCAGTGAAAGCCCTGAGAGGTAAAGCAGGGGGAGGCGGCTATGAGAGTCTGCTGGCCAATACCGTGCCAGCACTAGTTACCATAGGAACACATTGATTATTTAACAATTTGGATGAAGCCTGTGCCCTGCACTTGCCAAGGTTCAGTTGTAGCTTTACAGTCCCGAGGGTCTGCAGCCAAGTAAGTGTGGTATTTGTGGTGCAGTGCCAGAGGGACGTGATACACATCCAGCCCGATGCAAACAGACAAGAGACAGACACACCACCTAAAACCGACAGAGAAGCAAGACCATAGATTGATGAATAAGGAATCGAGGAGTATTATGGACAGATGGATGAATGGGACGAGGGAGTGAGAGATACAAAGCACTGTGTAGCCAGTGAATTTTCATCACTCCTGGTGGTACTTGTTGTAATGCTGTCATGCTGGTGATGCAGTCTGGACTCCTTGTCATTGTCTGCACAAGAGGTCTTTGTGTTCATTTTTATGTGTGCTGTCGTGACTGAGCACGTGTGTAGAAATGTTCATATTGTCAAAAGCTGCTTTAACCCTGAGCTCTGAGCTAAGGAATCAGAATCAGAATTCTTTATTTGTCACGTGTGGACATGCATCCACAGTGAAATGAAAAATGACACTCCCTCCTGAACTGTGCAAAAAATGCAATAAAATATACAAATCTACAAGAATAGCAAGCAAAATAGACTAGGAATAAAATAAAATAGAAAATAAAAGTAGAACCTAAAAAATAACCTCAGTGACAGAGGGAATATGAATATGTAAATATACATATTGTATACCCAGTATACAGGTATGCATGTAAACAGAACAGTTACAGAAAAATAGCAGCAATCTGTGTGAGTATAAGTCAAAGGAAACAGACTTAAAACTATGATTTGTGACATTTCATCGGTGAAGTTGCAGTGTTTAACTGGCTTTTTTGTGTTTTCTTGGGCAACTGTGGCTCAGCTGGTAGAACCGGTCATCCAGTGACTGAAGGGTCGGTGGCTCGAATACTGAGTCTGACTCTCCACATGTCAAAGTGTCCTTGAGCAAGACACTGAACCCTAAATTGCTCCTAGTGGAGCCTGGTAGCACCTTGCATGGCAGCAACAGGCCACTGGGGTATGAATGTGTGTGTGAATGGGTGAATATGAGGCCAATGTAAAGCGCTTTGGGCACCATAAAAGTGTAGAAAAGCACTATATACGTGCAATCCATTGTTGTTGTTAAGGTTTAATTGGGCAAAACTTCAGTAGTTACCCTTAGTATATTGTAATTCCAGTGGTCTGACAGGAAATATGAAGTCTACCCACTTCTTTGGATTTCTTTTCAGATTTTGGCCACTAATTGCACAATCAATGAAATATGATTGACAGCTGCAGGTATTGATCGCTGTTCAGATTCAGTCAGATATGACTCTACTGCTCTACAGGTTTTGTGATTTGGATCGAGAAGAGTAAGCAGGAATAGGACAGTGTGTGTTTTTAGTGTCGAGCTTTCATTCCCCACTAACACTGAGGACCATGTTATTTATCTTGTCTAGATTTGTATATACATCATATCAAATAAGGAAATTAAATAACTATTAACTTCCCACTCATTTTCAGATGTGTAGGTAACACTTTAATAGTTTGGAGCATTTTGTATAATAGTTGAAATTTCTCTTCTATTTAGTTTTTTTGGTCATGATTTGCTTGAGACATTTTCTTTTGCTAGTGTTTGTATTGTGTTTTTTTTTTACATGTCCAAAATACAACATTGACTCATTCGGTCATTCATTCGAACCCAAATTTTATTCACCATTAACAGCCGAGTAGATGGTGTCTTTACAAATGTTTTTTGGGCTTAACATGTGAGTTTTTCATTAGAATTAAATTAGATATTATGAATTGGTAAACACATTGTAAATACAGTGTTAATGTATTATGTCATGTTGTTTATCTGGAGCTATAGATAAAACTATAATTCCCATGACTTCATCTCCATCTTTTGTTGCAGTTTTGATGAAGAAGTAGAAATTACATACTGTGCATTTACAGACCGATGTTACCCATTACAATCAGATTATTGTATTATTCATATTTAAGTACATTTTTTGTCGTTTAACATATATCTGTTGGAGGAAGTCCATAGTTGGTCTCAGGTCAAGATAAAGCACAACTCCAGTGATGTTTTATTCTCTTCAGAGTTAAATTGCAAGTCATTGCAGATGTTTAAAGCAACAGGGCATACAAGTTGCCTCTCAAAGCAGTTAAGTATTTTGTGTGTGTGTGTGTGTGTGTGTGTGTGTGTGTGTGTGTGTGTGTGTGTGTGTGTGTGTGTGTGTGTGT
>JAPTHA010000002.1:9700057-9710206 GCA_029814585.1 Gymnapogon annona
CAATAATAGTTGACAACAACCAACAATGATAAACAACAACCAACCATGATAAACAGACAACCAACAATGATAAACAACCAGTAATGATAAACAATAACCAACAATGATTTGAAACGACGATACGCACCAACACTCAACCAAGTACAAAATACTGATTTTTATTTATTTTGTTAGTTGGTGCCCAACAAGGAAACAAAGGTCTAATGACAGGTGCCATTTTTAGTTTTATTTTTATTTTAAATATTTACATATATGTTTATTTATGCTATAAAACTACCGGTGACTATTCCGGTGTTCGCAAGTCTTAAAAGTAAATTGAGAAATAAACATTTTATAGATATGCTCCAACATTTTGGGTCCGTACCTGAGTACTTTTAACATAAATCAGTGCACGGGCACATGGGCACTTTTAGAGCGCGTACACGTAAAGTGACCACCTCGTCGGACGCGGATATGGCATTACGATTTGTATCAAATGATAAATGTAGCTGGAGTGGACCCCCGGCTGTGTGTAAATGAGGTTATGTTGCTGTGGGTTTTGCGTTGACACTATTCAGGTTCTGGGGCGGCCCCGTGTTCTCAGGCTGTGCTCAAAGTGTCGAGCCAACTGCAAGGCGGGCAAAAGCGCCGCTGCCGTCTCTCTCTCTCTCCCCCTGTCGCTGTTCAAACTCAATAGCCGCGGACGCCGGACACAAACCCCGCGCTAAGCGCTGGAAACAGCGGAAAAGCGCGAGTGGTTCTTCCATTACGGCGCCGTTTGGGGAAACTTGAGAAGCGCGGAGAAAGAGAAGGTGGAAAAACCAAAAAAAAAAGGTTGAAACTTTTTGTATGTAGTCTGCCAGCCTGTGCGGATGGGGGATGGGCTCGAGCACAACAACAGCAGCAGCACAGCAGAAGCCGCATGAACTCCCTAATGGCTGGATAAAGAAACTACCGACAGAGACAGAGAGGCAAAAGAGGCACATTTGTGTACAGAACTGAGGTGAGACAACGCAGGGGCAGGCCGCGGAAGCGTTTGAACGCGAATGAATGGTGCGGGTAACACGGTAGCGCAGGTTTATTTGGACCGGTTACCGTAACCGAGATAGTCCGCTGTTTTCGGCTGTGACCTGTAGTTTAACTGTGTGAAAACGCGAGTACGGGCTGTTTTTTTTTCACAAGTCACTACAGCGACAGAACTTAGCGTTTTCAGCAACAAAATTGTAGAGGTTGAACCAGCAAATAGCTCCTTCACGTGAGCCAGAAAACTCGCGCTACCGTCCACAGCCTCACCCTTCGACTGTGTTCTACCTCTGTGGTGAACTTCAGCCATTAGGTCAAATACCTGGGTTTGGTCCCAGCCTTATTTCAGTTGTTTTCCCGGTGTTTAGCGTTAAATTTTTAAAAAGGAGTAGAGGCGCCTATTAAGTGTGTGATTTGCAACCAGTGGGTGTTGATTCGGACGCTTTAAGGCAGTGGATTGAAGTGATCTTATGTAAGAGGTGCCTTTAGGTGGGGACACACAGGTGTGGTCAGACAGGTGTGTGTGTGTGGTTTTAACACTGACCTCACCGGCTGAATCCACGTCTTGTCACCCACAGGTACATCAGACTTTGAACAGACCTCCTGACCACGAGTCCTCATGCTTATGCTGACCAGAGCAAAATGTAAATGTCAGCAGGTCGTGTGGTCGTTTTCTGATTGAAACTGCACTCTCTGTTTCCATATTATTATGTTTAGAACCTTCTCGGGGGAGTTGTCACTTACTGCTTCAGGAGCAGTTGCATACACATATTTTTTTGAAAGCTGCAATAACGCTGTAACAACAGTGGAAAGCATATTGTCAGCTTTAGATCTTTAGAAGTTGAGTTCTCAGGTTGGACTATTTCAAGAATGTGAAGGGGCATCAGTTGTAGCATGCAGGACCTGCGTGTTCCCTCCCAGTAAAGCCCAAACCTCAGATGTTTAATAACTTACTCCAGCATAGTGGAACCCGATCACTCGACTGACATAGAAAGGAAAACACAAGCTTGTATCAAGAGCTGACAATGTTGATACGTAGGCTTTCCATTCTGTTGCTAAAAGCTGAATATAATGCTCCAGTCTTGCTGCTGAGTTCATGCTGCCTCGCATGCCAGACCAATCAGGCAGCATCTTGAATAACGATGTGGTTAGTTGAAGGGAAGCTTTGTTTTCCATACCAAATCATGCTTTCAGCCCCACGTCCTTTGTAACCCGGTGAAAGACACTTATCTGTTAGCGTACAATGCTAAACCGCTCTAAACACACCAGTCAAGTGTTGGGAAATGATTAACTTCCTGCATCCTCTCTGGTGACCTAAGATCTGTCGCCAGTATTACTGCTGGCATCCTAAGCTGCTGCGACACGTGGGACGTTTGAGTTTGGAGCAGGAGGAACCCCAGCGTGCTCTTCAAGGATGGACAGTCAGTCAGTCGGGGGAGGAAGTGGAGGGTGAATACTGGTGTAATCTGGGCATGCTGCCTAGGAAGTATTCTCTGGGGTCAGAGCCTGGGCGTCCACGAACCTCTGAATGAAGGCCAGCGATGAGGACTACCAAGAATCCACAACACAGAACATAGGCTGCAGCAGGAAGCCCCTTGTCTCTCAGTGTAGCGTCAAATGTTTAACTCGTACTCAGCTGGAAGGAACTGAAGTGAGGGGTGTACTGGAGCTGCTCCACTCTGTCATGGAGTGTAATTACACCGACTCCTTAGCATGTAGGAAATGGGAGGAGGGCTGTAGAGGAAATGTTAAACTCCATAGCAGTGTGTGTTACAGAAGGTTGCTGATCACTTTAGCCAGGGTTGACATGTTCCTCCTGCTGTATATTGTTGGGGAGAAGGGTTTATGTGTTCACGGGGCTAAACTATCCCTGAGAAGATAACACACTCTCAGATTACATGTACATGCCTGCTGTGTTGCATAACTGGATCAAAAGAGAAGCAACCGACCCCCAAAATAAAAAAAAGCTGTACGACTAATGAGGACACGCAGTGGGAGTGAGAGATTCAGAATAGTCCCAGTTTCTATTAGCTATCTTTTCTTTCCTGTGGGTCACTCCTAAAAATAAAGCCTAGCTCTCCTGCCTCAGTCTTTCTTGTGTATTAAAAGCTGGAGGGACCGAGATTCTTTTAACTGTTCATAACTGTTGACTCCCACTTTTCCAGTGTTTCTTTTTAGTGCACTTGTGAGTAGGAACGTTAATCATCGATGTCCGATTGATCTGCGTTAAGAGAATGAGTTGGCTGACATTACTCACCCTCTCTTTTCTGATTATGTAGGCACGCTCATATTTTTAATCAACAGTCAGTTGGGCTTTGATGTGCTATTGAAGGATAAAGACCAGTTTAGTGTTATGGAAGTGTGTCCCACTTCAGCGTCACACCTCAGAAACGTAAAGGCGAGCAGAGCAGGGGCAGCAGTTGTAATTGGTGGTGTTGTGTAATTTGCATCTTTAATTAATGACACGAAGACCCGTATTAATTTGGACGACCCTGCAGAAATGGGAAGTCTTAGTTTCAAATCTAGAGCTAGATTGTTGTATTGGTTTAAGTAGATCTAAGACATTTTATAAATGTTTTGACAGAATTTTGCTTCATGACCTGAAATGCTGAGTTTGAGGGGAAAACATGAGCTAAAATGTAAAAAAAAACAAAACGCGCCCAGAAGCACTTATTTTATAGCTAGTTTGAATGGTGTATGACTTCAAGTAACACTGATTTGTTTGGCTATTGATTAATTTGTTAGAATTTCAATCCAACTGATTTTTCATAAAGTTGAGTTGTTTTCTATCACCGTCAAATCTTTCAGAAATGGTGGCTCTTTTATCTGCTTTTTCTCACCAAATTATTGTCATTATATCAGCCTTTACAGAGCCACTGTCAGCCAATGTCAAAAATATTTTGTACATTAGTGGTTTCCGCAGCAAATCAGCTGTTGCTTATTGTGACCAACACTCATGTTGCAGAATAACTGAAATTTTCCATTACTGCCTTTGAGGGGTTTGTAGAGCTACTGCAACTGTTTTTGTGCAACTTTTATGTGACATCACTCTCCAGTTCAGTGTCACTCCTGAAAGGAACTTTTCAATTGATGGAGTATTAATGAATATTCTGCAGTGCATGTTCCGATAGTGTGCTCGTGTTGTGTTTTCTTGTGTATCACTGGATGTGAGAGAAATCCAGTACACTTCCTTTTCTGCAAAACAGGGTTTATTCTTCCTTATTTCTTAACTCTCAATTTCTCAAAATAAAAACAGTTGATTATTTAAGAAGGCAGCGGTTATGTTTTCATCTGTTGTTCTTGTGAATATTTTCTTGCCCAGATATGAGTGCATTACACGGGTAGTATTGCTAAACTCTGTTTACTTTTTGTAGTTGGCATTGACACGGTGTGTTGGAAATTTATATTTACATCACACAGAAATCACAAGGATTTCAGGAATGTGAACAAGTAAAGTGTGTACCTCAACCACCTGTGCTAGTCATACTAGCATTTCCGCAGCGTGGCTATTGGCCTCCCCTTCAGGTTGTTGGGGCATTAGACTGCTCTTTCCATTTAGCTGCTCTTTGTCACGTCCCTCAGCCCCTCCTCTCCCAAGCTGCCACTTCTTGTACTCTATTCTCTCGTCTCCCCTGTGCCTGTGAGCCAAGTGGACTACGCTGAATGGCTGCTTCCGCATGTGCTGTCCCTGTTGGAGGAGTGCTAGGATGTTGCTCTTGGTTACCGGCAGTCAGGCGGTGTCTTGTTACCTCACCTTTGCAGCGTCATTCAGTTTGTATCACAAACTCCCCGAGCAGTTACCAGGGTGGAGAGCCCACAACAGGCCTGAGGCAGGAATTGTTTGCTTTGAGTCCACTTTGGGTTTTGACAGGGGGTAAAGTTGAATGACCTGGAGTTTGTTTTTGCACCTGCCAAGAATTTTCCCCAGGAGCTCGGACTAACTTAGCCTGGATCACTGTAGGCATGGTGTATTTTTTCAGGGCTAGTTGTTGGGCTGTTCAACAGAATCTGGACTTTGATCTCTCGCTCTCCATATTACAGGAAGCACTGCCAGCTGTGGATGATTAAGCCATAAGGTACGACTGTACAGCCGCGGCGGTATGAGTGGTACTGTATGCAGAGTAAATGATATTCCCGTGGCTGGTTCATTTATCGACTAATTATGATGAAGCTAGTGATATGTTCCGTCATTAGAGCAGTAATCTTATCACATGCCATTAACGATTGGATAATAGTGATATGTAGCTCAGTTCATATGGGCATGCCAACTGTACAACATTTAAAAGCAGTAAATGTAAATACTATTCGCCTTGGCAGGAGGATGGGTAACGTTCCCGAAATGCTTAGGTCCTTCATTGTCGTTTTTTGTGGTCTTATTGACAGCTGACTTTGTGTTATCACATGAGCACACTATCGTTCTTGTTTTTCTAGCTGCATCAGCCGCTCTGTTTATCTTGCTGTGTGGTGCGGTGGCCTAGCTTGTTCCAGCAGTCTGGGCACAGAGCACTCAGAGCGCAGCAGGCTAATGAGAGCATTCTAAATGAGGAGGTCCAGGTGTATTCATACATCATCCCCGTGCTCCTGAGCAGAAACTGGATTTACACACCTATGACTAATGGTCATGCATTTGAAATTGTTGGAGGCCTTCCCTCTTTTAACCACACTAAAGAGCCCAGGTTGAACTTAATTAATCTGTATAATTAATTACCTGACACGAGACATTACTGGATGTGTAAGGCAGATCTGTGATAAACCATCTGTTCCCAGGGTCATTAATCAGCCTAAGGATTCACTGAACCTCAACTCTGTTCACTCCAACTCATTTCGATCTTCAGCAATTTTCCAGCAATGCCAGAAAGCAGAGTCCCGCGTTTTTGTAGACTCTCCCGTCAATATAATCAATACCATCTTAACCTTGTGTGTTTGTATTTGAAAGGTTAAACAGGTCGGGGTATGCTCAAAGACCTACTTTTTAGGCAAACTATTGACAAAGTTTGTTGTGTTTGTTTATGTACAGAGTATAGTCGCTTTGAGTCCAAGATCCACGACCTGAGGGAGCAGATGATGAACAGCAGCATGAGCTCAGGATCAGGCTCCCTGCGCACCAGCGAGAAGCGCTCTCTCTACGTCAGGTACAGTTGACACACACACATACACGTGTGCCCTAACGCTTCCTGTATTTATTTCTGCAGTGAAGCTAACCACTCTTGCATAATAAACCTCTACCTGCCTGTGGGGAGAATAAAGCCTAAGGCACCTGCTGTCAAATCAACTGTCGGACAACAACAAGACATACATGGCATAGATCATATGATAAAAAATGTTCTTCAATCTGTGCTATTTCTAGGATGACATGAATTCCCCCCGCATGAAGCTGATAGTATTAATAATCGAAAGTGGACAAGTGTTTGCTGCTGTTGTTTTGATGCCACGCATGACATTGACTCTACTTTGTGTAATGTAGATTGACAGCGGAGCTCGTCAAAGTGACCCATATTATGAAACTTTGGGCTGTATGCCAAAAAAAAACAATGGAGGCTCATTTAGGAATTAAAACAGGTGGCATGGTTCTGCTCGCATTAATGCAGCAACTCACAAAAGGCTCACTTGGGTCAAGGTGATGTGATTGTATGATGTAACTCCATAGTGCAAGTGTTTCATTGTATTTTCGCCGGAGCACTAATGCATGTCAATTAACCGAAGTCTAATAGCTACATTACTGGAGTCGTTTCAACTTGGGTTCAGTAGCAGAAGGACCTCGTTGGATATATCAAATGTGCATTCAGGAGGTATTACTTCCTCAGACGGTCGCTATAGAAAGGGTAGCGTTAACCTGCGTGATTAATGCCTCACTTATAGACCGACTCCTATGAGGCATGTAGAGCCTAGCCTGCTCCTGTGCGTGTGACTAAGCCCACAGATATGCTGGAAGAGCTGTCTAGTTAACCGGCTGGTATTGTGAGCCGCCATGGTTTCTCAGCCCAGCCTCAGGAATGTGGAGGTGTAAAGCCTTTAGGTTCAAACATAACAAAAAAAAAAACTGTCACGTGTTCATACTCCCTCTGAAACAGGCTACCTTCATGCAGTCGAGGCTAGGCGTTTTATCATCGCTCTTCAGCCCATTATTAAGTGCGCTGGGTTCCTTTAAAGCACATTCACAGATAAACTTCCCTTAGACTGCACCAGTACAGTTTCAGTCGATGTCTTCATCTTGGTAGTGGCTAGTTTCATTAAAGGTACATTGGCCACTTTCTCTGTCTACTGAACTGTGGTGTATAGCCAGTAGATATAGGCTGGTAGGTCAAGGGAAGTAGGAACCTGTTGAGCAGGTAGTGATACCTTTTGAAATGGTTGCGGGTTTACCTGTCTGACGAGATAGTGGTGCGCTCAGACAAACAATAAACAGTGCATGTTTTTTATGGAAAGTGGCACCACTAAGACGTGTCAAGTACAAACTCTTGAATGGCATATTGGAAAGTACAGTGTGTGTGTCTCTGTTGTCCATACTGATGCTCCACTCCACCTGCTGTACCTACTACTATTTAAGTTTAACCGTCATTGTTAATTGTTAGCCAAATGCCAGACGAAATATCTTCAAATGTGTCAAAGAATTTCATCATACTTGCCATGTCATCTTAATGCACCCGTTCCCTGAATATCATGCAAGAGACTTTAAAAAATATTTTATTTATGGCTTTTCAGTATATAAACAGGTTTTGAAATTAACGAAATCGGACAAGTAAAAAAATTAAACATAAAAATGTACAAAGGGGAAAAGGAAAACCTGCTCATACGAAATGTATCTGCAAAGAAAGGTATCGACATAGCACCAGTTATTGTGACATTCGGAAGAAAACATTGATAAACAGGACTATATAGAAATGTACAACAGCAAGGTCATTCTGGGCAAATGATGTAGAAGTGGAGAGACTGTTGAATCCTTTCCATGTATGACAAACTAGTGACTTTTGAGGGACAGGAAAAGTGGACTCAGGAGAAGAGGCCTTGTCGAGATTTATGACATTTTGAGACCAGTTTGGATAGAACAATATTGACCGTGGTTATGTAAACAAAAACTGTCCATTAAGAAAGAAAACCTGTACAAATACCCCAGGTTACACGCGATACTATGATAGTCAGCATTTAATACATTTTTTCAAGTGTGTTTGTGAAGTTGTGGTTTTATCATAATTACTGTTTTTTGATCACACATCAAAAATAATAAAGGGCTTGGTACAACTGTTATGTACACTATCATTATGAATTAAAAATGACATCAGTGTAGTCCAAATAAGAACAAAAACACTGCTTTGGGTAAGAGTAAGGCTAAGAGTAAAGTATTGGTAGCAGTAGTAGAAATATGACATAAGACCCACAAATCAGTGGGACTTAAAAACCCACAAGTCAGTTTGCTTTGAAATAAATTAAACCAAACTGATATAGAAAAAAAGGCCAAATTAAATAAGAATGAAAAACTAATGATAATAAAGCCAATAAAACCATGGCCACCTTGAAGAAACAGAAAGTAAGTGAAGACATTGTTTTTCCAGAGCTTTGTTTGACTATGATCGAACGAGGGACAGCTGTCTGCCGAGCCAGGGTCTGAGCTTCTCTTATGGCGATATCCTCCACGTCATAAACGCGTCCGACGACGAGTGGTGGCAAGCACGGCTGGTTACGCCACACGGAGAGAGTGAGCAGATTGGGGTCATTCCAAGCAAGAAACGGTATGGCTGCTGTGAACGTCTGACACAACACAAATGCAGGACAATGCCGGTGAACTTCAAATGTATTATTCCCCCCCCCCCGACCCCCTCTTTTTCTTTTTTTTTCCAGAGTGGAGAAGAAAGAGCGGGCCAGGTTAAAAACGGTCAAGTTCCACGCCAGGACAGGCATGATTGAGTCCAACAGGGTAAGTGTAGTGGGCCAGCTGCTCTCTGCCCTGGTGCCGGCGAGGCTGACTTCAGAGCTGCTGCTGGGATCCCAGGGAGATGGCCTACCCCCCTGCCCCCAATCCCCACCCCAAGTGTGGGAAAGGGACCAGCACCTGCTCACTGAAGCAAGCCCACGACACACTCGTATTACTGTATAGATTACACAGATGAGGCCTCCGGAACAGCCACACTAACCTCTCAGTGATATTAAGAAACGTGCACTTGCAGAACATGTGCACGCATTTCAGAGGCTGATCTATCAGATGTAATACTCAGAGGTATAAATCAGCTGTAATGTAAACAAGATTGAGTTTGATGGTTGATGTTTAAGCTGGTAAACAGAAGCCTGTATTTCTTCACATTGATATGCCATTCATTTTCACCCATTACCCGCTTCTCATTTTCATTATTTGATTGTCTTGTATTGTTTATTTATGTTTTTTATTTAATTTTTTTCCTTTCTCGCATGAGAGTGGAGTACCTTCATTGAAACCCAACGGTTTTTGTTTTCACCCTGTCGTTGCCCCCCACCCCCCCTTTCTCACCCACACGATGACAAGCAGCCAGTCAAAGTGAAGCGCAAAAAAAGCTTCAACCTCTCACGCAAGTTCCCGTTTTACAAGAGCAAGGAGAATATTGTGCAGGAGCTGGTGGAGTCTGAACGTGAGTACCAGCTGTTGTGATCAAGGGGGTGTTTTGTTTTTTTTTCTTCTTCTTCATCCTTTTCCTTCCACGCTTCAGTTCTGTCTTTCAACTTTCATCTCTCCGCTCACCTCCGGGGGATGGCTTGTGTGATGCCACCACTCTCATCCCTTTTCCCACCGTCCCAGAGAGAAGCCTCACACACACACACAGACAGGCATCCGGCCTGGAGATGTGGGCTTCTCTCTGGTGAGTCTGTGCATCTGTCTGTGGGCTCCAGAGGAGTGTCTGTGTGTGCTGCCAGCTGCTTGTGTGCAAGTGGACAAGTTCTGGGCTGCGTTGCCACACAGGCCTTCTAACACCGTGGCGCTACCCCCATGTATAAGTCATGATCAATTCTCCAGTCGGTCAACAAGAAGAATCTCATTAACTGGACTGAAGCTTTAACACTTAACAGGTCAAAATCCCAGGGGCGGCCGTGGTAGAGCGGGTCCTCTGTTAACCGAAGGGTTGGCGGTTCGATTCCCGCTCTCTCCTGATCATGAGCCGTTGTGTCCTTGGGCAAGACACT
>JAPTHA010000002.1:9734942-9755686 GCA_029814585.1 Gymnapogon annona
TACAGTTAATGCTATAGGAAGAAAGTGTGCCAGTAAATTATGAATAGCAGGTGCAGTTCTCTTAAATTCCGTTAGAGGTAGTCTTGTCCAGTTCTCAGCGAGCTGTTACGACGTTTAATGAATTGTATTGACTGCGACAGGTTATTGTGAAGAAATGCGTGTATTGGATTGAATTGAATATACCTTTATTAGCCCCACGAGAGGAAATTTCACACGCAGCAGCGTAATACAAAGAGTAGAAAAAAAGAACAGAGCAGAACAGAACAGAACAGATACACAACAAACTGAATTCATGCACAACATGGACCACATAGACATGATTGATATATTTCAGCAGGTTAGGAGAGTGATCTTCTTAAATATAGATGATTTTAGTTGTATCTGAGGTATGTTTTTACAAGTCAACTTTTCATTATATTTCATGAAAATGTTTATTCCAGCAATTGTTATCAGTGGATGAGAAGGATAAACATCTTGGAAGGAGAACGCATGTTTTGTGAAGCTAGTACAGTCAAGTTCATTGTCTCAGTGTCAGTACAGATGAAACTAGATAGAGGATTTTAAAAAAGGTGGATGTTTCTCCACCTTGTGCCAGGTCTGCCTGTGCTATAGATATTCAGAAAGGCTTCCTCGCCGTTTCCAAATAAACAGCCCATCCAAACAAAGGAAATACTGTTCACGTCCACCCCTCCTCCCCAGATCCCGCATACACATACACACTTTCGATCTATGTAGCTTTGTCTGCAATGTTTTTAAGTAGATTTCCTTCACTATCCACACACAAAGCGTGGGAAAGACACAAAGAGGAAGCGGATGTAGGGGGAAGAGGCAGCCTGGAATTGTTCTGGCTAGTAAAGGTCACGGAAACGTGACACGCTACCTGAGCAAAGATTTCTTCCAGAGGCTTCTTGTTCTTATGTTGAAGTGTGTCGGCCTCCGTTGGCAGTAATGGGGACAATGGCAGGGAACGGAGGCCATTGTTTCTCCGTGAGCAGTACTAACTGGTAGAAACATTAGTAAAGGATGCATATTCATGCTATTGCAACTGTGTCTGTGTTACAGGTGTGCATGTTTACTTAATGACTTTATTTCCCAAAGTGTAACATCTTGGTTGCATCATGTCAGTGGGGTACGAAATGTCATAGAATTGTCAGCTGTTATCAGCTGACAATTTCGTTACCAGATTCATTGTGTGTGTCTGTGTAATGACAATAAAGTACGTCTAAGTATTATAAAATTAAGTAAGAGGTGTAAATTTTAATTGCCTAAAACTTACTGATGTTCCCAAGAGTATGTAGAAACTATATACCTTATCTATTGCGGTGTGAGTTTTAGACTTAATCACCCAAAGTGAGAGAAAATCTTTACTGCACTTTACAATTGGAAGAAAATTATTTAATTTTCCTGAGATCCATAGATGCCATGTTACATGGATTTGTTTACTCAAGTTATGTTTTTGTAATAGTAGTCTTTGCACAAGTGAATTTTACCCCGAATGACACGCAAACAGTCAAAAGAAACGGATTAGTTGCGTCTATACCTGTACACATAGTGGATCTGACTTAACTGATTTAAGTAAGGAATGACTAAGTAGGTGACAATATCTGAAAGTAGAAGCTGTCTTATGTGTCATCACAGAAAGGATTATTTTCTTTACAACATGTGGTTTTTCTCCCATTACAATGAGTTGTACACAGTTACCTGCGTCTACAGTTGGGAGACTCAGCTGCTCTTTCTAGGAGAGCAATTTGATGTTGTATCCAATTTGTTTCTGAGTAATTTTGTCATTCCTACACGGACATTCAAGATGGTCAGCCCTGTGCGTTAGAGGCTCATCGCTCACTGGCAGTCTGTGTGTGTCAACCCATGCTGGCAGCAGACAAAAAAACTCTATACATATCCATGCGTACCTGGATCACAAGAATCACAGAAAATCATCCATTCATGTTGTGATACTTTACTGTACAAATTGGTTTGTGTGTCTTGTGTGTGCTGCGTCAGGCCTATACATGTCGTCTAGACATATCCACTCTGAGCCAGCAATAAATGTTCATCAAATCCTGCATGAGATTTCAATTTCAAGGAGCTTCTCTCTGCTTACTAGTCTTAATGATACGTTATGGAGAAGGAATTTATGGCGTTTACTGTTGAGAAATTTCAAGCAGGAGATTCCTGTTGTTGGTTGAACTTAACTTTACATAACCTAGTTGGCCACCCATCATGACCAGATGTTCCTTTATTTAGCTTTTTTTCTTTTTCTTTTTTATGAGGAGTCTTGGGCATTTTGCCTCCACAACACCAAGGCTCATATACAGCTAATAAAGAAGGCACTTTCCCTAACTGTTGTCTTAACCTTGCAGTTGCTAAAATGGAGTGGTTTCAGATGGAGGCTGTGTCAAGCAATGTGTCAGAGTACGAACTGCTGTTACAGCTCTTACTGCCATTGTTTATACAAGAAAAAAAAATGACACCAGAAATTAATGGCTAGCAAATGGCAAACTGAACAATAGTAAAAGTAAATAAATATTTTTTTTGCCAAACGCATTATATTTAGTAAATATGTAACTGAGTATTAAATCAACTGCAAAATCCTCAGCCATTCTCTGAATGAATTTTAAAATGAAATTTAAAAGGCCTGATATTCAGTAGTCACTAATCAGTACTGGAGCAAAGTTCTATTGATAATGATCATTTGTAAAATCTTCTGTCTGTGTTTATTTTCATAGAGGCCAAATTGATTTCATGCTAGAAGTACAGTAGAACAGGAAACTCACTCTGGGTGGTTGCTGTCATGAGGAGACCGTCCACTAGTCCTGATTTCGGTCACTATGGTGCCATTTTAGTGAGTGACTCACCTCCAATGGCCCTGCTTTCTGTTGTTAAGCAGTAAGTCACTCAACACCATTTCTATTCCTTTTATGTTCTCAGAATGATAAGGAATAAAAAGGCAAAGCCAAACAAGGGAGTTATCATAGTGTATTGTTTTTGCCTTGAAAACACCAAAAAAAGATGTTCTCCCCTTGACACTCAAGACAGTTGCGTTGTTTCATGAGTGACCAGGAAGTGCCCACTAATGAAGTGTACACTCTGTAAAAGAGAAGGGAATTCCGCACATTATTCCCTGCACTTGAGGGTTGGGACTTGCGGTTTCCCGTCTTATTCAGTGACAGTACAGTCATCTTTATACGGTAATAGCAGATTTTGTTACTCAATATCAGTCACAAGGAACTGGCAGCGTGCTGAAACAGGGTCCAATATGCTGAATATGCTGATGTAAAATGTTAGCTACTTCTCTGTTTATGTCCCTGACTTCAATAAGGCTGTTTATTTGTGGATTACAAAAAACAATAGTTCAAAGTACTTACAGGATACCTATGTTTTTTCAGTTGTTTAGGTTCTGTAGGTCAGCATGTCCTGTCATTACTATTTATTATACCATTATAGTGCACCACCGTATTAGTGTGATGGAGAGTCCGCCATTTCAGCAACGTTACTGAAAACCCACTCAGTGTTCAGGATGATGTGAAAATGATTTTCAGTGATTGTCATTGTTTAGCTGTACTTTCAGACTAAATATGTAAATCACATTTTCTAGGATCACAAACACGAGAAATAAACCAGACTGGATTGTGAAATCTGTATTTTTAGCCTGGTAGTGAATCTACCACAGATGTTTTCCAAGAACCAAGTCATGTTCCATTTCCCCATGTTAATGCCAAGTGAGGACAAGTACATACAGTATAATCTAAGTCTGATCTAATCTTAGTTCCGATAGCCCAGAGTCAGTGATCAGTTTGAGTCTGTGTGAATGGCTCAAGACTCCTTCATCACTTGACTGATGATCATGACCCCCAGCCTCCCACCTCTGTTTGTTTCATGGCTGTCCTCTTCTTAATGGCTCTTAATGAGAACCAGCTTTTGGGGGTCTTTGAACCAACACAATAAGCACAATTTCTGGCATTTTTCAGACTATCTGCTGGAGGAATGCAGCACACAGCTGTTACTCGGGGTTAGGGGTTTTGGGACGCTTGCTGAGGTCAGCACTGGGCAGGCACTGAGGCAGGTGGGAGTTTTGAGGGTGTGGGTGTAGACAGAGACAAGGATGTTTTTTCTCTCTGAGTGAGCGGCTGGGGGCCCCTGCTGACTTATCCATCTGTAGTGTGTTACTGAGTTAAAAAGGGGTATAAATCAAGTTTTAAGAAGTGAGCTGCCTGCCCAAGCAGTTCCCGGTCTGGAGGATGTTCTTATTAATTGTTACTCATATTACTATAGCACTCATAATTCAGTTATCTATATTTCAAATCACAGTTGTGCTGCTTTGTATCAAATAAATAAAGTTGAGCGGTAGTTGAAAATCTTCTAGACCCACGACATTTTGTACTTTTATTGCAGTTTGCATTTAACAGGTCCCAAGAGCCAAATTATGTTTGAATTAGTTTTCTCATTTCCAGCAATTCAGTAACATCACATTTGTACCAACTTGTAGATCTGATGCAAATTTGATGATTATGTTCCTAAAGCAGACTATTATTACAGCTAAGGCGCTAAATCAGCAACATATTAATATGGTACTCGCAAAGTTTAGATCATGTGGTTGTTTATCAATCTCACAAACCCTGGTTCTTTATTATCTAATAGTCTGCACAAGGCATATGGTATTACAATATGAAAGAGCCAGAGCCACATCCCTTCCCCTCTCTATAACCTTGGACAATATAACAATGATGTTATAATGCTTTGTGAGGAAGTCGATATTGAGTACTACTGCCAACACTGGCACTGTCAGCTCACTCTTTGCACAGCAGCTGTTCCAAATAATAGACAAAAAGCAGGTAAATGTGTGTGTAACTGTGTTTATGAACTTGTGAATTTGGTGCATGCACATTTATATGTGTTTACTATCCACCTTTGTGGGCTTATAAGGTCCTGACCTGCAACAGGTGCCATTGAAACAGCTTTTGAAGACAGCGGTTTGGGTTGAGCTTTAACATGCGAATTGGCTTTAGGTTACAGTTAGAGTAAGGGTTAAGTATATAGTAGCGTTGTGCATATCTCCTCACAAAGATAGATGTACAGACCTATGATTGTGTATGTGTGCAGGTGTGTGTGTACACATGTGCCCAGATGTCCATCAACTCCACCATACTGTATATCAGCCCAGTGAAGTCATAAGCTATTGTCTAGAGCTACAAATAAAGGTTTCCCTAAAGGCCATCATATTTTGAGGGTCAGCTTAATAAACATATTTTCTGTTCACCATGAGAAACTGTTCATGGACTCAGTGAAAACAAGGAAACCACATACTGGACTCTGCTACCTCTCGGGAGGCAGGGAAAACCAGAGTTTTTCCTGTGATGATTGCTGTATAAAAGGGAACTGAACATTGGAACTGATACTGACCAGCATCATGTATAATCAGATTGACCACAATAAAAAGTAAATGGAAAAAATGTACAAAGCACATGGAATATTAAGGGTTTAAAGCAGGGACGACATACTCATTTTAGGTCAGGGCCCAAATTCAGCCAAATTTGGTGTGAAGTGGGTGGGGCCAGTACAATAATAACAGAATCACATATCAATAATGTCAACTCCAGACATTCTTTATATGATGAAAATGTTTACATCTAAAAACTGTCCTTTAAAACAATGTGAATAATATCAATATCCTCAAGACTCTTGAGAAAACTAAGTGTAATTTTAACAGCATTATATCTCACTTTATAGTTTACACATGTACATTACACATTACAGATCATAGTGGATCTACAAATACACAAAACATTTAGTAACAGGTAGAAAATTTTGTTAAAACCACACTTGCTTTTCTTCAGACAATTTAGGTTGTTTATATTTGTTCAGGTTATTTATGTTTTTTTGGGAGATGATACGGGAAAATTACATGAAAACATTTACATTTCCACAGAGAAAAATTTCAAATTGTATTTGTAGGTTATTATGGTCATACTTTCCCCCGTCTGTACATGCAACCTGAACTATAATTTTTTGCATTTCACAAATTCATCCAATAAGCCAGATCGGAAACTTTGGCGGGCTGCATTTGGCCCCCTGGCTTTATGTTTGACACCCCTGGTTTAAAGGATGTGCTTCAAAGTGGTGTCTGAGTGGTTGTTTGCAGACTCTACGTGCTGGGGGTTCGATTCTGCCTAGTCTGACCTGTCTCAGAAAGTGGCACAGCTGCTCCTAATTGTCCATCTCTCCTTTCTATTCCACCTTTACTCTTTCTTTCCTTCGCACACATATTTGCCATGCCTTCCAACAAGCTGCCCCCCCAGCACCGGAAACACCCCCAGCGCTCTCACAGCAGACAATCACTTGCATAAGAGACAGGAGCAGATCAGCACAAAGTGAACCCACATGCACGCTGTTGAAGTGATTCATGGGAAATTTCCAGCACTGTTCCATTCTGTTGTTTAGACTCATAGTAGCTGATGAACACTATTAAAGCCTTGCTGTAAATCTTTGACGTGTGTGCATGTATGTGTGTATATATGACAGGACGTGTGGAGGTGGACTTGACCAAAATGCTGCCTTCTGAGACTCCCCTTGTCCTTCAGAAAGGGGACGCAGTAACCCTCCTGTGCAGGTATGTAACAAATCTATTTGTATTGATAGAAAGTTGGGAAAAAAAGCTACTTTAAATCTAGCTTATCATAAATGCTTGAAACATTCAGAGAATTTTGCATCAAATACTCTCCACACTTTTAACAATGGCAATTTTTAACACATTTTCACCAACAAAACATTTTCTACAGCACGTGTTTTGCGTGTTGCTCTGAGGTAGCATTTGGTTTTCTTTGTTTCTGAGCCATAGAAAACAAAACAACTATAAATCTATATACATACATGCAAGGAACCAATAATGAAGCACAAGCTAATAAATAAAGGTGATCAAAGGTTTCCATGTTCGTGTTGATAACAACTAAATCATGTGTGCAGCTCGAAAAGGAGTGGGAAGAAGAAAACTTAAGTAATCCCACTCCCTCTTCTCATTTATACAACACAGAGCTCAGTAATAATAATAATAATAATAAATAATCTAATAAATAAAATCCACATGGAGTCGTAATAATACAAATAACTGAATAATATTTTTTTTTTATTACACTCAGCAACTACATCCAGTTGACAGTCATCATCCCATAATACACTGTAAATCAACACCAAGCACAACCAACAGTATCAATGGTGGTTCATGACGATTAATATAGTGAAAGAGTTATTGGGAAAAGTTAAAAATTCTTTTTCCACCTGACATCAACTGGATAGCTCAGTTGGTAAGGCACCGGGCTGGTGCATAGGGGACCCGGGTTTGATTCCCAGGAGGTGCGTCCAGTCAGTTGTGTCAGGAAGGGCATCTGATAAAAACTCCTGCAAAATCAAATATGCGAATTGGATTCGATGTGGCGTCCCCGGACGGGAAAAGCCGAGAGAAATCATCATCATTATTTTAAACTGATATTGTTAAATAAAAACACTCGAGCACCAGCTTTACCTGTGAAAAACTGCAAATTCTTGTTAGGATCAATTTTTGGTGACATTTATGATCTCCACATTCTTCTTGTCGGTCACATGTCAATTATCATGAGAGGGCTCTTGCTTTCATTTCTGAACTGTCCCTGCACACGATGAGTGGGGCTTTGCTGACTTCAAAGAGGCTTGAACCATCAGAAACAAGCGATGGTGGTCCACACTTATCAGTCTGTTGCAGTTTCCTTTTGGGGATGGTGGTCGAGAATCCTGCTTAATTTTGTAGGCCTGCTAGGAATGTGAAGAATCCAATGTCTATGTAATGTAACGTTTCCCTACAAGGCCATATGCGACGATGTCTGTCTTGTTTTTTGTCACTGTATGAGAGCTGAAGGTGCTTGACCTAAAATTCTGCAGGCAAAGAGTGGTATGCGAGACATGTTCGATGTTCCTCTGGGATCTCTTTAATGAGAGTTTTAAAATGGATGTTGCGTGGAAAGAATGTGTTAGCAGTGCAGATCATTCGAGAGTAACAGTGTTCCCATGTGAAACTTCAAGTTATCGGATGACTCAAGGTTCACTTAAAATAAACTTTAAATGAACATCAGGCCCCGGAAGATCACTGCCAGATGTGACACTTGTTCCGAAAATAGATACAAGTTATTTGATTTATTGGGCAGGTCAACAGTGACGTCATCTGGATTTGTCAAATATGTATTATTAACAAAACAGTAAGAAATGTAAAGGTATAAGCCAAATGCGCTGACTGTCAGAGACATTGTCTACAGTTTTATGTCATACTGTCCATCTGTTTTCTGCCAGGGGTCACAGTCATCTGCACTGGAAACTTGGAAATCCACAGCGCAGGCTTTCATCAGAAGGGGTGAAGGTGGAGCGATGTGACCCCGCTCATCACTCACGCTCACAGTCTCACTGCAGTAAACTGACAGTTAGCCACCTGACTGCCAACGACACTGGGACATACAGCTGTGAATACTACACAGTGCGCTCAGACCACATCATGTCTACATATATCTTTGTAGAAGGTAAGAAGGACAAAGGGATATGCACCCTGGCAACCACCGGTGAACTGTACATAGCCAATGACCCACTAAAAATAGAACGATTTATATTGACCGCCTGCCCACCAAAGTAATTTTACTGCATGAGAAAAAAAGGGCATTATTGTTATTTGGAACAGTAACACTGGGAAGGGTTCATTCTTTTTGAGCCAATTATTTTTTCTTCGTACCATTTAGCTGTGTTTGCTTTTGTGAAGGCAGCAGAAATCTGCTGATAAAAACAGACGTTTTCACAGCGTGATTGTCATCTGCTGACGCCAGTGGCGCGTCTCATACCAGCCTGAGCCCACACATTCTGTTGTGCGGTTGATAATGGACATAATACATAACATGTCAGTGGGTAATGTGATATGTCCTGTAAGGTACAAGTAGTAGTAGGAGAGAAGTAAATGAAGAAAAAGAGTGAATTTTGCAACTCTGTGCTTTACTTAGAGTTAGTCTTACATGCAAGAAGCTGACTCTACCTTACAGGCATTCAGATGGAGGTCACACAACTCTGAGAGAATCGCAGAGAGGAAGTAGTCACTGTGGTACTCTGGTTTCTTCTGACCATGGAAGGGAGAACCTGATTGCACGGGAAGTCCTTGTCAGTGACTGTGATTTCCTGCTCTGGCTACTGTTTTCCTTAGTCCTCCCTGAAATGTCACTTTGCACCAGCAACAGTTACAGTAAGGAAAACAGTAAGAAAAAGACTTTCTGCATATAAAAAATATATATACATATCTGTTGATGTAGTGTGAAACAGATATAGACAACAGGGACTGTACTCAGATATAAGTCACATTTCTCCCTCTGTCAGGCGAATGCGGTCCCCAGTTGGCCAGGGAGCCTGCTGTGTCTGTTTAGTCTAACTCACTCTTTTCAAAGCACTTAGGCTGTTTATTAGATCATTTTCCATGCTTATTTTACAAATTCCTTTATCACACCACTGCTGCTTGACCTCACATCAGTCACAGATTATTTGTGCAGACATGAAGTTCCCACAGCATTAGCAATGCCTGGGTGCCAGTGAGAACACTCCATTAGCTTGCTATGTGCTCTGCCACCTTATCAGTTTTGAATGAATGGACCTGAAAGGCTTTTGGATGTTTGACGCACTGATATAGCTATTATTCAACTGCAATTCTCAGTACAGTCCCGTCTTTACTTACACTCCCCTCTTTAAACAAACCAGGGTTATCCCGAAGGAAAAAACAGAGAAGTGGCCACATCTGCTTTGAAATTCAGTGTCTGTCTGACCTGGACTTGATCATACTGTTCTTGTGTCTTAGATCCTGATCAGCCGTTTGTGGATCCCTATGACGCTATACCTGACATCCTGTGGATCTTCAGACATGAGACCAGCCTTATAATACCATGTCGAACAACATCTCCTAATACTGTTGTGAGACTAACAATGGTAAGTCTTCCTAATAACAACCATTCCAATACGTCAGCTTGTTTTTTTTTTTATTTGTTGCAGTATGTTTCATCTAGAAAAAAAGTGGTTATTGCATTTGTAAACCTTAGTAGACGCAGAGGTGAATCACACTGAATGTAAACACAGGAAAGAGACATTGCTATTAATACCAGCAGAGAATATTTATTACCACTGAAAAAGATTCCACTTTGTGCTGTAGCCACCTTACCAGTTCTCACACCCTTTGTGTGTTAAATCACTTCACACACACAGGAGAGCTTAGACAGTGGCTCGTCTGGAGGAAACTGAGGGGTGGCGGAGGGAGTCATCCTGTCGCCTTCCTGTAAGAGCAGGAAGGTGTTCCAAGAGTCTTTTTCTCCGAATAGATTCTCAGACTAAATATAGTCTTACAAACATCAGGAAACATTGTGGAAAAACAGTACACACTGTGTCCAGCTGTAGGAAACAACAGATAATTGATGCTGATGATTCTGGCGTTGGATACCTGAGTGTGACAACAGGTCGGAGCAGAGTACAACACCCTCTGTGAAGCCGTCATGTGAAATCTAAGTGAAATGTGAGAAACTAGTTGTGGACACTGGGCACTGGTGTATGCCTATGTTGTGACTTTAACACATGGAGAATCCATGTAGCCTTGTGTGGACAAATATATGTAACCGAGATGTCAGAGATAGTGTTTGTGTGACCTTTCTGCAAGTGGTAAATATATGGCACTCCTCCTTCGCGCTCCTTTTCCTTCCTTCCCTTTCCTCGTCTCTTCTCCGTGCCAAACCTTTGGCACAAAAAGAAACAGCAACATGCACGTACATCCTTTTGCGGAATGTTTGGTGCCTCATTAAATACAGTAAATCATTACAGAGGTTCATCTTAAAAAAAAAACAAACTAAAAAAAACAATTCAAACTAATTAGACCTTTTCTTTTAGCAGATGCTTGTCCCCAGCTGAGCCCACCAGAGCATGAGTTATATGTTAAATGAAGTGTGTCACAGTTCAGTCTGTCTCACTCCACAACCTTCAGTGTCACTAGATATGATGAGTAATAACATTTCTAGTGATTTTGTTATTGCAGAGTCCTGATTGGAAAGAAATTAAGGAATGGAAATGGGATCCAACAGTGGGCTTCAAGATTCCCTATAGTTCCAACATGTCCTACAACTTGCTCACCTGTCACACCAAGGTTAACGACAGAGAGTTCACCTCACTCTACATCCCTCACAGACACAGTAAGTCTATTATTTGCTAAGACAAAACATACTAATTGAGAAATTAGGATCAGGCTGCTGAAAAGGCTCGACTGTGTCTTGAATATTTCCCAGACCACTTACACAGGATTTGTCCTCATTTAACAGCTCTTGTTCTAAATAATGTGAAGATCACTCCAGAACATGTGAAAGTGTTGGTTGGAGAACGCATCGTCCTCAACTGTACTGGGGAGACCACCTATAACGGAAGGATCAACTTCACCTGGGAATTTCCCAAAAAAAGTGTATGCATGAGATTTACTCAACACCACACAGCATGTTAAAGAGACCATTACAAATGAAAGAAATGTGTTTCATTATATTTCTTTTGCATTCAGGAAAATCGGCACTTTGTGAATAAGACTCGGCCAAGGCCTGACACTGTTTTTGTGATGAGCAATGCTTTAATTTTGCCCAATGTTACAACGGAAGATAGTGGGATTTACCACTGCAGAGCTGAGATTGAACCTTCAAAATACAGGAACGCCACAGCAAGAGTCACTGTGTATGGTGAGCATTCTTTGGGTGCATGAACAACCTGGATTCTTTAAAGCTGGGGTTGATTGATATACATAGTATAAACCTGCACAATGGATTTCTCTTGTATAGATTTCACTCAATGTCAGTGTGGAACCAAACTTATGGCATTGTTATTTTTTCTAGAGCACACATTTCTCAATCTCTCCTATAAGATTGATAAGCCAAGTACTTTGATCATCAAAGAGGGTACAAAGAAGGTTGTATTTGGGCCAAAGGTCAAAGCTGTGCCTGTGACAAACATGGTAACATGGTAAGTGATGATGCGAAAACTACTGATTATTTGCTGAATGTGTTATTCCTCTCCTCCATAAGGTAATTATTAGTTGTGTAAAATAATTTTACTCAACATAAAACACACATTTTAGGCTTTTAACTGGCGTGTTGTGCATGTCTTGATACTGCAAGTCCCCATTTTGTTACTATAATGTGTTGTAATATTTGATTTTATACAGTACAGATTTTATGTGCTTTTCACTGGTTTTCTGTTCAGCACCCGCAGTTGCATTTGATGCATGACTTGTGATATGCAGATGAAATTGTATTGATAATTGAGTGATTGATAAAGTGATCGTCATTCTTATGTATTCACTGTACTACAGTAGAAAACAAAAGATTGACATGGTAAATGTGTTCACAGTAATTACTTTTTCATATTTTTTGGTTCACATCTTTTATATTCCTATACAGCTCTAACTGTATCAGGTCTGAGATCTGATAAAAGGATGGCAGTATTTCTCATCTGAATGTAGCTAAATATTTGGGTGTCATTTGTTGGACCACAAGGTTTACTCAAATTCAACAGTATTAATATTTTATCTTCCAAACTGTCAACCAATATTAGCAAAGCTATGAGCTCTTCCTTCTGATAAATATGAAATGCGTATGTTCAGCGTGGGTCTAACCTGTAGTAGAAAGAGTAATTGTAATGGTTTTTTACCATCTATGATCAAGAGTCATTGATCAACTGTTTCATTGAACAGTATTGTAAATGGCTGTTTACACTATGTAATTTCCAGGTATAAAGATGGCGTCCCTATCAGGAAAAATTCAACTAGTTACAAAATGTCTGGCAACAACCTAATCATCACTGACGTGCAGGAGAAGCATGCTGGGGTCTTCACCATACGTCTGGGCATCCAATCCAAGGGGCTGTACAAGAATCTGAGCTACACTGTGGTTGTCAAGGGTAAGCCACTGCCAAAAAACCTGGGAATGACTGCTGATCCTAAGGAAATGAAACAGTGCCTTGGCTTTGCACTGAGGCTTCCCTGGTGCTGCAGCCTGGAGTTGCTTCAGCCTAGTTCTCTGGACGGCAGGTAGCAGCTTAGTATGAGAGGAATTTAGGGGCTTGTTGATTCCAGGGCTGGATTGACGTAGCAGTGGCAGCTGTTGTTGATTATTGGGGCTCTTTTGAAGGGGCTTGGCGCAGTGTGTAAATGGCCTAGGCTGTATTCTGCACACAGACTCCAGCCGCTCCAGACCCCTTCAGTCCCCAGCATTTATTTGCATCCACACCATGTATATATACAGTGTAACTCATGCAAACAGCACGTCCTGCACAATATGTATATGGCTTAAGGAAAATGCAAACTGAGCATCCAAAACGTCACTCTTAACACCAGAGCTCATACATGTGAGAGGTCAATGTTTCTGATAAAAAAAAATACAAAAAAAACTGCTGTCCATATGACATTCTTTGATCATTATCAAGGAATCCCAGTAGTGTGCCAAAAAGTGGAAAAATCACCTCCCTCTTGCCTAAGAGATTTTTTTTATGGTCCTTGACTGTTCTGCCTCACAAAACTTAAATTCATTGGAATGACAAACATTAAACAGTCTCACAAACAAAGTAAAAATAGAGATTCCTGGTGTCAATTATGGATCTCTTTTAAACTCAGTTCATCAGGTTTTTAAATCTGTCACAGTGGTTCAGATTGTGAGTTGGTTCTATGTGGCGATGTCGTGTGTGTGCGGTGGGCCGCAGGCTTTTTGTTTTGCCAAGTCACATTACTGTGTAGTGTCCACTGTTTCAGCTGTTGAGAACAAACTAATGGTTGGATGTTACAGTGATCTGGGCACTCTCCTGAGGTGGCACAGGGCTCTTCGCCTATTGTTGACTACAGAACAAATGGCTGATTTAGTGACCTGGGTACAGGCCAGGCCAGTCCCGCAGGCCAGCAGGTCTTTTTTGGCCTGTGGCACCAGGGCCACCAATCATCTTGCTACTTCTGAAGGAGGCGGCAGGATATAAAGGATGATTAGTAACAATGGCACCTATTTATATAGCTACTCATGTAATTATCACATGATATCACATCATATTATTAAGACATTACCAGAATCCACGGTGGGTTGATCTACACAATGTTCTCTCTCCAACTCTCTCTCTCTTTCTCTCTCTCTCTCAGTGCCGCCAGCAATTTCAGAGGCAGAACTGTCTGCTGTGGACGTGCAGCCATACCCACTTGACAAACAGCATCAGCTAACCTGCACAGCTTATGGGCTGTCATTGCCAAACATCACTTGGTTCTGGCAACCATGTCAATCAGATCCCACTGTTAAAAAGTGAGTCATCATCCTGTTCTCTTCAAATGACTGAAATGTTTAAATCACATTTCCTGCATTCGTAGCCTATTAACGTCATGTCAAAGTTTTAGGAGGCTTCTTACAGTGATCAGACACTGGCATTGTTGGTTAGACCAACTCTATATGTAAAGTGTTGTGAGATACTGTAACTTG
Organism: Gymnapogon annona; assembly: GCA_029814585.1. NCBI lineage: Eukaryota > Metazoa > Chordata > Actinopteri > Kurtiformes > Apogonidae > Gymnapogon > Gymnapogon annona. Next base: position 9,749,456 of record JAPTHA010000002.1, read on the forward strand.
GGACTATATAAATAGACGTTGATTTGATTTGAAGTGATGTGTTTTATTCAGAAATATCTGATCAAAGAGTTTCTCTTTGTCCAGAATTCCTTTTTATTTCGATAAATGGCAAACTGGAAACAATTCCTCTATATTTGGCATTTTTAAAATAGAATTTATAGAAACTGAACAGTTGTGTGTGGACAAAAACAAAACTACAGCCTCAGTACTGTGGTTGAATTAACAAACGCATATGTGGCATCACTGACCCAACAGTACCTAAGTCAGGTTCAAAGCTACCAGGACAGCCTTTGGCTCCCACCTTAAAACAGATCTGCTTTGCCATACTTTGGGTCGGAACAGACCCTGGCCAAGAATACGGCACATTAATCACAGAAAAACAGCCTTTGAGAACTGCCCTCTGCTTTGTGGTCAGTGATTGTGTAGGCTGAAAGGGAAACATGGGAGAAATATATTCATCTCAAATTCCCGGAGCTGCTATAGAGCTGAACAGATCTTGGTGTATGAGTGACTGTGTGTGAATACCGGCCTGGTAATGAACCCACCAACAAGATATAACATTCCCTGACATCCAGGCTTGTCAGTGACAGCAGGAGATGTGTGAGTTGTAAGATCAGGCAAACAATGGGCCATTACCCTCAGGTTATCAGACCCAAACACTGGTCACAAAAACAACATTGTGGACCGAGAAAGTGTCTCAGAGTGACACCCAAACTGTTAGGGTCTATTAATTCAAGTGCTGCTCTCACGTTGTAATCAACTAAAATAAAACACAACTATTTGTGTTTAAAAATAGTGCTGCATTAGTTGGCTGAAAGCACATCTTTTCTGTGTGCCTAAAGATAATCAGAGTTGGCACAAGGAAAAGCGTCTGGTTTGCAGCAGACAACTAATGAGACGGCGAACAGCTATAGCCTGGTGGGAGGCCAATTGTGCAGAATGTTTGTTTTATACAGATCTTACCCTGTAAAGTACCTGTCACTGTAAATCTGACATGTTGCCCTTGAAGATCTCATCTGATCTGAGTCTTTGGGACTTTGGAGAGAGCAAACACAATCTGGAGAAGTTTTACTGACAAGGGAAGCTTCTTCTTTTAGGTATGGAAGTATTATGTTATGCCTTCTATTTAATAAGGTATAAGCATGGTGGTATCACCCCGGCAGGTTGAGAAGTTATCAGCTATTCCTTGTTGACCGCCAAGGTCTAAGGACAACCTTATCTCCTCTGGCCAGAGCGTTGGGGGGCTTCCTGTATGAGGTGACGCATAACACAGCCCTTCCTGTCGCTGTTGCCATTTCCTCCTCTCCCTCTCCTCTCATCAGCCTGATTGTTCCCCACCACAGGCGGTGAAGAGTTTGGAGGTGGGGATTAAATCAAGGATTTCTCTTGGTTTTGAAACCCGGACAGACCAATCTGAATGTCCGCCCTGCACAGATTGAAAACTCTAAAAATCCTGTCAAACGTGTTAATCACATATCAAATTATCATTATCAATGTTCTTAGTTATGATTTTAAATTTGTTTTCTTTAGGGTTTTTTTACATGCAATGACGTGGTGATTTTTGGTTTTGTTTCTCTCAGCAGATGCACTAACAGTCAGAAAACTGAGCCACTACTGGTCAACATCGATGACAGGGCAAATTACTCCCACAACTGGATCAAGAGCATAAACTTTAAGTCTGAACTGGTCAAAGAAAAAAATAAGGTAGGTGTTACATGTGCTGTGATTTCTAAACAAGTGAAAACTTTTACTAACTGCCAAATGTTAATTGAACCAGTTGTGGTGAATAACATAACTGCATAATTGAAATGCTGACCAGATAAAGAAGATGTCTAAGATGTGGCTGTGTAACCAACAGCAGTTTCAGATTCAAGAAGAAATATTTCTTGAAGTTATATGGCTTAAACCATAAATTATGTAATCCTCTAACACCAGTATCAGTTAAAATCAGCCTCTACACTACTTTGATGGTGTTAAAGAATGTTTTTTTAAGTGCATTAGTGTGTAAATTTTTTTGGCTTGGGTAATGAATACAGTAAATTGACCCAATAGATCATCTTTCCATCAATCATGTTGTTATTTTTTTTGTAAACATTAAATGCTATTTTCAAATGCAAACAATGTTCCATATAAAGGGGAAACTGTAGACATTGCAACTAATGTCTTCTGGGAGCCTGTTACTATAACTGTTCTCTCATAGCATAATTAAGAGCAGGCATCAACTTCCATGGCAGAGTCAGTCCAGAGAATCAGGCTAAAGAAACCCATTACAGCAGGCCGAGTCAAATTAGGCACACATCCATTGGCATATAGGTTTTTGTACACCAAAAAAGAATATTATTCACGTTTGGGGTGATTTATTACAGCATTTCAATTCAGATCAATTCTCAGCTAATTGTCAATTTGGCAACTTTTGCAGGGCATCGGGTCTAATATGTGTCTTGACATAAATAGGGGGCACTGCTTATTTACAAGTTCTCGTGGCCAAACGTTAGTGCTTTATTAGGGTTAAGACTAAGGGTCAATGATAACAAGCAGCAGTTTAAAAGAAGAGGGATTTGCTGGAAGTGAATTCCTCTCTGTCACCCCACATAAATCGTGTTGGCCCGTGAATAAGTACGCAGTCAGGGCCGGGCCTCTTGAGCGACTGCCCTAAAGGCCTGGTAGAGAAGCAGCCTGGCCCGGGTCAAAATATAAGGAAAACATTGAGAGAAGACATGGGGACAGAGGTCACAATGTCTGGTCAGGTCACCAGTTTGGGACTCTGGACAGTCCTTTAAATGACTGCTTCGGAGCTTGTCTTACGTTGTGCTTCTAACAGTTGAAACAATACCATAAGACCACTCCATCAGAGTTTTGACAAATGTCATAGCGCCTTGACTAAGACAGTTTGATATACTGTTTTGCCACCTATTCTTGCATCAAAATATCTGCATGTGTGGCAGCATTTATAAGAGCTGCAGCCTTGAAATTGTTTCACAATTGTTTCTGTGAGAGTCAACACAATGGCTCCTACAGCCCAGGAAGTTTTACACATGCATACAACACAGACAATACACCCACATCATTCACTCTCTTTGATGTAGGCTGACTGCCCCCAAAAAACAGATGTCACCATGAACACAAAACAGAGCCCCATGGACTCTGGCCCTCCCCCAAGTTTCACTTATTATTTTGTCTATTTAAGCCGTTAAAATGTCATACTTGTGTGATGACAGAATTGAATGTGGCATTAGAACTGCTTTCCAGGAAATAACATGTAGTCACAGCTAGATAGATCTATAGCACAGTTCTCAGGGAGAGTCAGTGGGTTTTTGATTCTCCAGATATAGCCTTTCATTAATGTGAAACAGACCAGTCTCGATGCAGACTTACCCGCCTCTTAACCACCAAATTAATTCTGTAATGCTGATTGGAATCCCAAGAATAAATAACATTGAAATGTCAGTTATAACTGAAAACAGTTGTCGTTTCTGTCACCATTAATGCTGTCCTGTTGATCCTAATTAGACTGCGAGTAAACTGGTGATAGGAAGGGCTGCTGTGTCGGGACACTACACTTGTGTGGCCAAGAATGAGGTTGGCACTGCAACAATGACGATCCCGTTCTATATCAATGGTGAGTACAGGGAGATTGTATTATAAAGAGATTGCTTGAATGTCAATCATTGAATATTTACATTCGAACTAAAAAAGCAATGTACAAATATTGTTTCACTGTATCTGCAGCACTATTTCACTGTATCTGCAGCACATTCACTATCATGTGTCCTGGATTTCTCCTCATAGATGTACAGTGCACACTGTAATGAATTGCAAGAAAAGGCAAGGAATGTGCAGATTGTATTGTGCAATAAAGAGTCCAGAGGGGGGCATTAATTGAAACCATCTTTCACTGAAGCTGAACAGCTTCAGGGAGGAAGAGAGGCAAACATGTCCTGAGCCATATGGAGTGCCATAATGGCACACTTTAAAAAAAACAGCTACAAATAACTGCATTCCAGCTCTGGTGCAAGCAGGTCATTCCTCTTTCGCTCTTAGCTTACTGCTCCAATAGTTCATTTTGTTATGTATATCTGAACATTTCCAAATGTTCCCAAAATGAATATTCACTGAGACAGTTATGTAATGATGATTTGGATGAGGTGTCACTGCACTTGCTGCACTCGTGGTTCAGTCTGCAACACATTTCCTTAAAAGCTGAGTGAATCACATCTCTTCAAAAATTAAAAGCTAAAGGGTTTCTTTTGGTGAGGGCTGAAAGTGTGTGCAACAGTTTTTGATAGGCGTAATAGGTGGAATATAGGAGACAGGGGGAATAATCTCTCAGATAATACTCAAGAGGAGTCCTGCTCTTCCAGAGGTAGAGAAGATGAAGAATGATGGAATGCTGCTTAAAAAGAGGAAGAATTGTAATAACAGCTGTCTTCTCTTACGGAACACAGAATGCTTTCCAGCGATCTGAATAAACAAGCACAGTCTGGTCCCCCTGGGGCCCAGACTCAGCCTTACTCCAATTGGATAACTGCAGGAGCGCCATCAGCAATGCTGTCCACCAGCAACGTGCTTCCAATTAACAGTGATGAAACAGGAAATAACTGCAAATTTGATATTCCTGGCCCTGCGACAAGCAGCTCGGTGACCAAAGAAGAAAGTTTAAAATAGGATCTCCTCCCAGCAGAACACACATCTTTGTTTAATTCATGCAAAGCAGATCACATGGGTCCCTCTCTATTTACATACATTACCTGTCCTTGACAAGAGAGTGTGAGAAATGCTTTAAGATCTTCCTACTTTATCAAATTCTTCTTCCTTGTCACTATAGATCAGCCTGAGGAAATTTCCATCTACCCTCGGACAGTCATTGAAGGAGACAATGTTACTTTAACCTGCCAGGCTCCTCGATACCTTTACACAGACCTGCAGTGGCTTGATCACATGAATCAAACCATCTCTTCCAATGGGTCCAGTCTGCATTTCAGCAACTACTCCATTTCCCTTTCTCTGCACCTGCATAATGTGTCCCAGAACAGCACTTCAGGTTACAAGTGTCAGGGGTATAAGCTGCACAAGAAGGTAGTGGTCAAACCTGCTGCACTAACAGTGGATGGTAAGACGATACGAGACTTACAGTACTTGTCCTGACACCCGTTTTTATAAATTGTATCTGTTCTCACATCATTTGCTCACAGCATACCATAGAACGTGTCTTACTACAAATTTTTCATTTAATTAAACTATAACCTTCTAATAACTGGACATTCTGTATCACATTTAAATCCTATTTTAAATTAGACCCTTAAAAAACAAGTAAACAGCAAATTAAATTTTTTTTTTTTTTTCCAGCGAGAAAACACCCGTGGCTGAGTCAAAATCTGACTAATCAGGATGTAAACAGCAGCAGTACCCTGGTGCTGCCTTGTTTTGCCGATGGGGTTCCTCGTCCCGACATCATGTGGTACAAAAATGGAATACTAGTGGGAAAAGGCCCAGGTAATCCCACAAGATGCACCGATGGAAAGAGATTATTCCAAACAGACGTAGACTAAGAGTAGCTCCTGTTATTTTTTTGATGTGCTGATAGAACAAGTTATTTCATAAAATGAGTTTTTGATGTGATTTTGGTATTTAATGTACATAAACATAACCTCAACTCCTCAATTCCATCTACCTGTTTATTTCAAAGAACTGATAAGCTCAAGCATGAGATAAAAAAAGCTTTTCAACATTTATTTGGTTGGACGGGGCGGTTGCGTCTAATTTCCATTTTCTAGCAACACATTTCTTTGCTATTGTCGACAAAGATTCTTAACACACTTTGACAGTTTCAGTTTAGTTACATTCACTAGTAGTACATTCACTAGGTCCAGTGGAAATGTGACCCCGTGGATATTGCATAGAGTTTCACATATCCCTCCAACAAAACCCCTGCCAACTAGAACACTGCCAGGTAAAATGAAGGAATGTTACTTTCACCGTATCACATCTTAAGCACAAAGGTCGTATATTAGAGTTATATTTATGTAGTTTTTGTGGGGTAATATACTGCTGATAGAGGAAGTTGAACTGGACCGGTCTATATGTAGTATTTATAGTAGAGGTGATTCCATCTCTACAAATCTCTACCTCCAGAACTGTTCCTCAGTTATCCCCTTCTCATTTATCCCTTGGTCTGTCCCTATTGTGAATTTCTCTTGGAGATCAATAAAGTATCTATCTATCTATCTATCT
>JAPTHA010000002.1:9795182-9806883 GCA_029814585.1 Gymnapogon annona
ATGATCTTTGGGCAAAAATTCAAGACACCAGGAGAAACTGACATATTTCCAAAGCCAAAAGAGTGCAGTACCCTCAATGGTCATGGGTACGATGAATGAATGAAGTCAATAAAAGCATTACAGCTGATCTTGTACTGTGACTTTCAACAGTGTGGATCTACAAAGGAAAACAAGTTGACTCCCTCCATAAAAATGTGATTTATTTGCCAATAAAAGTATTTTGAACATATACAAATGTGTATAAATGTTCTTCAGTGTACTTCAGAAACCCAAAGAAGAAAATTTGAGGCTGCGATGCTTTGCAAAATCAAAATTTGGGTCTTGTCAAAACTTTTGGTAATATACAGACTGTATGGAACTCACCAAACCTACAAATAAGAATCAGATCATCAAATGTACAAGTGTTTTATTCAATACGTAAAATAATTGTAAGTAGAAATACAGAAGAACCAGTGTTGGAACTAGTTTGGAACAGTTGAAGTTTACTCATTATTATGGGTTGTTTTTCTTCAGGAAACGCTGTTTTTTTTGTACTTCCTCCACACATTGTTTCCTATTAAGTTTAAATAGAAGCATTTTCAGACACATTCCTCCTTTTATTTGTATTTATACACATCCCTATCCACCCTTCACCAGGTGCAATCGACACATATTGAGTCCATGTTGCACTTTGTCTATCAAGAATACATACCGTTGTAACAATCATTTTCATGACGAGAGGTAAAATGTCAAGTGTGAAAATAAGGGAAGCTCCAAAGCATGAGATTGAAGGGGAGAACATTTATTAACTTAACACACAAACAATACCTAAACCACACGGAGAAACACAAAATAAACCCGCACTAAGCTTACTACAGAACACAAGTGACCCAAAAGATAACTCCGTGAACAATCATACTAAACACAGGAGAACTACACCAACTCAACAGGCACATGAAAAGCTCAATTTGACACTCAAACCAGAAGAACACAGAGAGTGGGGGCAACAGCAAACCAGAGTCCAGATCAGGTCCATTAAAATCACAAAATGTCCAGGTTATTGCAGCTTGGAGGGATGAAATGAAGATGTCTATGAGGCCACGCTGCTGGCTGGGCAACCAGCTCTTAAATAGCTGAGTAATCAGCCACCCCCGAGCAGCGTGGCCCTTGTGTAGGGGACGAACAATCAGTCCCATGCCCCTTGAGGAAGTGGGTGCGGCCCAGCCACAGCATGGGCTGGCCATGACATAAAATATTTTATTCCAACTTCCTGGACGACAATATGATTATTGGGAATACACTGACGGGCAAAATAATTAGTAGTTCTACACAATATTCCTTCATGAATTGATTAAAAAAAACCGGACAATGTATTGACTCAAAAAATACATGACTATAGGTTTAATATATATAAACATTTAATAACAGGCAGTCAAATAGCACTGACTTCTCATAAGACACTTCAGGTTGTTCAGATTTTTAGAGAATCGATAGTTTGTTTTATTTTAAGTACAGTAAAAGCACATGAAAATTTTCACATTTACCAAGAGTTGTCATGATTTTTTAGGTTATTATGATTGTGTTACTGCTCTGACATATTTTAAATTTAATTGATCTGAATGTGGGGCAGAACATGATTCTTAATATCTTAGGTGTAATTTTTGCATTTCAAATATTCATCTTGTGGGGATTTGGCCCCAGGGCTGCATATAGGACACCGCTGGTTCAAGTGATAGATATTAATTATCATGTAGCTCTTTGGGGTAAAAAAAAAAAATCCTGTTTTGGGCCCAGTGTACATGTCTGAAGGCCATCACTGTGCATCATAAACTCCTCTGTGTGTCAGCGATGTACTTTATGCTACGGCGGGTCTTCACAGATTATCAAATTTTATGCTTGTGTGTATGCATGTATAGATGCATATTTCTTTATTGCTGTGGTTTATGTTTGTGTGTATGCATGTCTAGATGTATGTTTGTTTATTGTTGCAGTTTATATTTGTGTGTATGTATGTATAGATGTATGTTTGTTTATTGCTGAGGTTTATGTTTGTGTGTATGTAGATGTATGTTTGTTTATTAATATATATTATATATATTAATATATATTATATTTGTTTAAAATCCAAGATGGCACCGTCTTAACAGCCGCCTATTACAGCAGCTCTGTAACTTTTTCCTACTTTTAAGTTTTTCTGCCCGACTCTTGTGGTCGTGTTGATTGGACTTGTGTACAACATGGACATGTGTCATTTTTGAAGTTTTTGTGAGATAGTGGCTGTTTTTTTTGCTACGTTCATGAATCCCGGACCTCAACCCATCGTGGGATGGTGAGCCAGTGTGTGTCTACAGCTGAGATGATCAACAGCCGAGTACACCGGAGGGACCGGTGTGTCTACAGCATCAGGCAGCAGGTGCAGTGCTGCCGTCCTGTGTACCGGGAGGTGGATTAATGACACGGTACAACCAGTGTACAAACGGGGTCTCCATTGGTTCGTGTGTGTAACGGTTTTGAGCTACTCAATCGCTCTACCAACCGTCTCTACCATCGTGATGGAGGCTAACGACTGTGGAACTGCGGCAGGTGTGCTAGCTGTGTGACTACTGGCTCATAGACTCTTCCGTATTTTGGTTGGTTTTTCCACTGGGGAGAGCAGACCGGAAAAGGAGGAGAGGAGGGGGGGACTGGAGATGTGTGTGAGTGAGTGATTTACGGATGTTAACTGTGTTGCAGTTTTAAAACGGTCACGTTTCAACTGTTAGTGGTTAGCAGCTGTGAGCGCTATGCTAACGGTGGCTGTGGACTTTCACTGCCATTTCTCTCCGAAGGACGCATTAACGGCCCCTCGTTATCATCTCTGGGAATTCAATCATGTCTATGTGGTCCATGTAGTGCAAGAGCTCAATTTGTTGTGTATCTGTTCTGTTTTGTTCTTTTTTTCTACTCTTTGTATTACTGCTGTGTGTGAAATTTCCCCTTGTGGGACTAATAAAGGTATATTCAATTCAATTAAATTGTTGTGGTTTATGTTAGAGTGTGTGTGTATGTATGTATGTATGTATGTATGGGTGTATGTATGTATGTGTGCTTGTATGTATGGATGTATGTTTGTTTATTGTTGTGGTTTATGTTCGTGTGTATGTATGTGCGTGTATATATATATAGATGTATGTTTGTTTATTTATGTGATTTATGCGTATGCTTGTTTATTATTGTGGTTTATGTTTGTATGTATGTATATATGTATGTATAGATGTATGTTTATTTATCGTTGTGGTGTATGATTGTGTGTGTATATGTATAGATGTATGTTTATGTATTGTTGTGGTTTATGATTGTATGTGTATGTATAGATGTATGTTTATTTATTGTTGTGGTGTATGATTGTGTGTGTATATGTATAGATGTATGTTTATATATTGTTGTGGTGTATGATTGTGTGTATGTATAGATGTATGTTTGTTTATTGTTGTGGTTTATGATTGTGTGTGCATCTACAGATGTATGTTTATTTTCCTGATGTGAGAATAAAAAATTCTCCTGGAGACATTAAGGCCCTGTCGTATCGTATCATATTGCATCGTATCGTATCGTAACATTTCCAACGGGCTCGCTCGTGCGGCCGTGCGCAGCCCCGTAAGAGGCGTCATGAGCGTCTTACTGCCCAACATGGCGGACTTTGATACCATTTATGAGTTAGAAGACGAAGAGGATGAGCACGTAGTGAGTGAGGAACACTTGCCCAGATACTGCCCGGAGCCCGTGGTGATGCGAGGGGCCGGCCACATCACAGTGTAAGCAGAGCCGTGTTTTTGTTACTTCCATCTGTCAGGGTGTCGCTGTTTTGTTTTGGTGTCTGCACCTTTAGCCTGATGCTAGCCCGCTAAAGCTAACGTAAATCACAACAACATAACAAGAGTCAGTCTCGTGTTTATATCCGTTTATCCTTACTGGCATCTGTACTGATTTGTTCAGCGTTGACAGTCTTACCTATCCGTGACGGTTGCTAACGTGGTTAGATTACTGATATTTAAATAGATCAGGAAGTTTACATGCGACGCACCGTTAGCCACAAATCACAATAACCACGTTGGAGTCACCGCGACATCAACACCAGTGTTTTCAGCCCAGACGTCAAGTCACTGTCGTGTCTCCAGCTTTATACTGGCCCAGACTTTGTCATCCCCATGTTTCCGCGTTGTTTACACGGACGCTTCCTCATATTAACGACATCTGATTTAGGCTGAGGCACTTTACCTGGAGGACAAATGGACTGGAGCCTCAGCAGTGCCAGTTCCCCTTCCTCTCCTCCAACAGTTTGACTCAGTTCAAACACCAGCGACGCACTTGAGGTTTTATCTTCAAGTCAATGCACGCCTTTTCAAAACCATTTTCAACTGCTAATATGTAACCTCTGAGCCAGATTGGCTCTGAGTCATGATGAAATCCAGACAAAACGATAAATCTGTTTTTGCGGAATTTAAATGACAGCATCATTTTGCAATATTATAAATCAACGTGAAGACTTTGATTATTTTAGAATTACTTACGAGGGTGTTAGATTTTCTACACTGAGTCACATATTGTAACTATCATTTTAAGCTTGCCTTTTACTGAGGTCTGTGTATGTATATTATAGATTATATTTCTGTCAGTAACCTGGTTAAGTGTGCTATTGGTCTTCCTGTAAAAGACATTTTTAATGCCACTGAGTCTGTCATGGTTAATTAAAGGTCATATAAAATGCATAGAAATATCCTATCATGATAATAATAGGATATTATTATCCTATTATTATCAGATAATAATACGATAATATTAGGATAATGTAATATATATACACACATATATATATGTGTATATATATATATATGTGTATATATATATACATATATATACACACACATACGTGCATACAGATACACACACACTATTTTTTTAATTTATATGACCAAAGGTCACAAAGCAGCTTCATTAAGTATGAGAGACATCTGTATACACACACGATATCAGTTATTTTAATGCTTAGTCAAGTATTCGTTAATTGTGCTTATTGTTTGCTTTGGTTTTCTTTCAGATTTGGACTGAGCAATAAATTTGATACAGAATTTCCCTCTATTCTCACAGGAAAGGTACAGTTACTTTGAATCTTTCTTGTACTTCAGTCATGCAGACTTCTCTCTGTTCACTTCCAAGTGGATAGAATTAAGCAATTACAGCCACTGTGAATTCATTGTTCTCTAAAGCCTTTTAACAGCCCTAACTTCCCCGAGCCAGCCCATTCAAACCGCTACCAGTGGTTTTGATCTGATGGAGATGCATCTCAAAAACCCCTGCACAGTGCATAGAAAGGAGCCTGAATGTGCTGCTGTCCAGCTCTGTAAATGAGTAAGCCGTCTATGGGACACAGTTGGCAGGGACACTAGTGTTTCAGAGGGTCCAACTCCAGGTGATAAAATAATGAAATGAAGACTCGCAGTAGACAAGAAAGGAAAGCTTCCTGGGTCGGACGCAGAAACACAAAAAGGCTGTAGGGGTAAGAGCAGGCCGAGGGAAGTGTGGGGCAATAAAAAGTACCTTCAGTATTGTGACCCAGGGTGACATGTGATGGATGAGGTCACAATTATGATGATTGAAGGGTGCAGATCAGGCCCTGCTGGGCTTTATTCTGGGGTCTTTGGCTGTTTGCAAAGAGACCTTTGCATCCTGTCATAAAAGATTACGACCCCCGTTTTATGACGTACAGACTCGGCGAGGAATGAGCATCCATTCAAGTTGTTTGGCCTGCACTGCCACAGGCACTGAGCTTATCTCTCCTTTGAGTCCCTCCTTGCCTTGACCAGTCTGGAGCTTGGTTAGCCAGTCAGAGTTAGTATTTAGAGATCACATCTCATCTCTGGGCAGCATCTGCAAATATCTACCTGTCGATTTTCTGAGAGCTCTTTGATCTTCCTGCACAGGTTTCTTTTGAGTAGTTGGGTATCTTTCACGTCTGCACCAGAAACACTTGAAATGTCTCGGCCCCTGTTGCTCTTAGCCATTTCCTTCTTGTTTTCACTGTATAGACCCAGTGGGAACTGTTTCATTGTGTAAGCACACACATGCACACGTTGTGTCTTATTTGTCTTCTAGGTAGCTCCTGAGGAATTCAAAACCAGCATCAGCAGGGTGAATGCTTGCTTAAAGAAGAACCTGCCTGTGAATGTGAAGTGGCTTCTTTGCGGCTGCCTGTGTTGTTGCTGTACAGTTGGCTGCAGTCTGTGGCCTGTTATCTGCCTCAACAAGAGAGTAAGTCTGCAGAGCTGCCGTGACACAAGCTGGACAGTTTAACTCTCCCTTACATCAGAGCTGATTACTCGGGGGCTGTTATAGCAATTGAACTGCATTGGTCCGAGTGTAGAGGGTAATAACATCTCATGTTCAATTAGTGGCTCTGTGGAGAAATGACGCATTGCCCTGCGCGCTTCTCTCCTGCCCAGCTAAAGGGTGTGTCATTTAAAGGTGGCGTTACCACTCAGAATTACTGACAACAAAGTGGAAATTACTAGCTGGTAAAATGGGAGTCCAGTCCATAAATCCTAACACGGCGGCTGTTTACTGTTACCTGTTAAAAGTGTAACATTTATTAATGGCTGCTTTGTTTTTGCTTCTTCCATTTCAACAGACTCGAAGGTCTATTCAGAAGTTGTTAGAATGGGAAAATAACCGATTATACCACAAGGTAAGCACGATGACAAACTGCACTTTAGCACCTGTGTCAAAGTGTCTAATTGTTTGTGTGAGTGCGAGAGTTTGAGGTGAGAATCATCGTGATGGATAATGGCCATTAATCAGCTTTGTAAAGTCTCGAGCAGCTCCGTCAGTCCCTTTAAGCTGCGTCAGTCTTATCTAGTGCGCAGACTCTGGGAGGACGGTGAGGTCAGCAGTAAAATGCTGTGTTAATTTTGTTTTGTCTCACAGCAACAAATTACAGCTAGTAGCTGTGGAAAGGCATAAAGGAAGCTCTTCAGGGTGTCTGGCCACAGTTTGACCTCAGTGGGACCAGACAGTCCTGCTCCCAAATTCCCCTGACACTGAAGGGGAGATTTCAGACAGATTTTCTTTTGTGTGTGATTGTGTGTGTTTCTTTGTGTGTGTTCAAGAGAGGTGCTGTTCATTCATTGTGTCTGCGTCTTTTCTTCTCTCATCAGCTGGGCCTGCACTGGAAACTCAGCAAGAGAAAATGTGAAAGCAGTAACATGATGGAATATGTAAGCCCGATCAAATCCAAGTTAAAGCGAGTTATTAGAGCATGATTCAGATGTTAATACGACAGGATTTTCCCCATGGTTAGTGTTGCGAGTAGATGCTCTGGTTTTGCATAATTTTAAGACTAGTATTATTAGAACAATTAGCAAATTGCAGGTATTTTAAGTATATCATCTTCCTTTTTCTATTTATTCATTGTGGGTTTTGCATGAGTCTTTAGTTAAAACGGGGAAAAACCTGATTCCTCCAATAATGATTAAGTGAATCATGCATTTATATGTTAATTATTTCCCAGATTAGTAAATGTATCCAAGAAATACTATAGTAAACTATCCTGGAATAAATGAATAAAAAAAAAAAACAGCCCTTCATGATTTCGTCATCAGAGACTTAATAAGTCTAAAATCCAATAATCTGAATTTTAGGTCTGAAAAAACACCTTAAATAACATTTTGACAGGTCTTAAAAATTGATCGAATTTAGTGCGTCATTTAAAAATCAATGAGGAGGGTATCAGAACTGACTAAATGAGTTTTCTTAATTTAGCAGCCGTAGTGGACATGTTTTGCAAGTTTTTGTCAGCGTTGTACACAGATACAAAAACTGAATAAACTAAAATAAATATTTCAAAAGGACATGACATTTTCTGTGTATTTTGCAATAAATAACAAAACCCTTTACCTTCCCACTGACACACTCTAGACACATGAAAAAATAAAAATGAGTGCCGTAATTAGTCAAATAAACTCACTTTATCTTGAGAAAAGACCCTCAAAACAATCAATGTTGAAGAATCACTTTATAGATATTTAATCATTGCATTTTGGGAAAAATATAGTGATTTAATACTGGCCTGTACTTTACTGTGTTCAGTACAAACAACTGAGTATTATCTGAGTAAAGAGAATAATAGTTAAGGACGACTGTACCTGAGAGTTGACGGCACATTAGAAGTATTTCACGTCAGGAAATGAATGAAAAAGAAACCTCTGCACTGGACTCATTATCACCACTGATACTGAGTGTGATAAATATGATCATTACCATAAATCTGACAATACTGTCATTAAACCGCAGCGTCCAAGTATTGAAACGTCAACCTTTGTCAAGTGACATAATCCATCCATCAAGTGACATCCATCCATCCATCCATCCATCATAATCCATTTGATTCTGAAAAAGTCAAATATCTGCTATAACAAAAGAAATATCTTGCTTTACATAATTTAGTTAATAAATAATGCATGTTTGAATTAATAATGTACATCATCACCATTCACATTAAAGCATTCAACAGCACTTATGACACAAGTGAGTCCACTTTAATCTGATCAAACTAGGTAAGATTTATCACATTTTATCTCTAAAGCAGATCATTTCCAAGAACCGCAGACAAAGAACGTCTAAGTTAAAAACATTTTAAAACACAGTCTAGAAGAAATTAATGTAGCAGAACACTGTCATGAAGTCACATTGAATTATTGAATGTATTGAATTTCTGCAGAAAATCAGAAAAGGCCTGATTAATTACACACACACACACACACACACACACACACACACACACCCAACCCCACCCCACCCACCCCCTAAGACCCTTCCCCCAAAAACCAGGGGGAAATCCTGTTGAATCACTTTACTGTGGTTTCCTTTCTGCTTTAATGAGTGTGTAAACACCTTCCACTTGTACTGACGGGCCATGTGTCGTTTCCTCTTTTCTTTTTCCCCCTTCTGCAGGTGATTCTTATAGAATTCTTACCCAAATATCCTATATTCCGACCGGACTGAGGTGGCTGTTCAAAGACTGGATGCGTGGCCCTTGAATCTTCTCCTTAGTGCCTTGTATATACAGTATGTTGGACTAAGGGTCTGCGCCAGTGTCACCGTGATGACCCTGTACACCCCCCCAGTACCTTGTACATTAGACTCTGCTACACTGTCACTTTTGCTTTAGAGCAGAATTTTGCACATTTCCCGACAGAAGTAGACATGTCTCCTTTGTTGCACTTCGATGTGTTTTCTTGTTACATGTGACAAATGAGTGAAAAACTGAACTCTTCGAAAAGTGCATTTACCCCAAAGAACCATCAGCCCCGAGCCCATCCCCTAATATCAGCAATCCCTTGCAAAGAATGTGATGCCTCCGCCATCCATGACTATCCTTGCCTTACGTTTGATTTGTCAGTATTTCTAAGTGTTACAGAAGGGGGAAGGCGCTCAGTAATTCAACAAGTCCGTATGTTGGAACGCTATTGGGTTTAGTTCTTTGCAAGTCGATGGGATGGTTATTGCCGTACAGTGTACGTTACCACCCTGGTTTCTCTTTATATTTGACCCTATGTACATGGGAACTAGCTAGGAAAAGAACTTGACCTGTAAATATAGGATAAGCTGTACAGTGGTATACCATTGTTTACATAAAGTTACTTAACTCTTTAGTGTTTTTTTTTTGCCAATATATTTCTGTACCATAGTTTTGATTAACAAGAGGAAGTCTATGTACCTTTGTAGTTTATATGGACCTGTTTACCTTGTAAGCCATATAGTTACAGTGATGCCAGAGTTAAGACTGATCATTGCACTGGAGCCCAGTCAAATGTCAGGTAATCACACTGTAATGCATCTTGGATGTTGGTCAGATTACAGCAGCGATGCATGTTTTTGCCAATGAAGACGACCTTTGAGGATGCGTCACCTGTTAAAGCCGGAGGTTGAACTCTGCATTTACATTCAGTCCTTTTGTTTTGTTTTTTATGACTTTTTCTCAACTTGGCATTCATTTCGAAGGTTTCGTACCTTCCCCTGTGCTGTTTGGACCTCCTGATATGTTATTGGAAGCACATAATCAGTACATTAAGCAGACTGTTCCTTTGCTTCAGTCCGGTGTTAGTATTACTTTCCTAAATCCTAGGAGATTGCTGCAGCGTGTCGTATAAATAGAGTGCCTCTGGAATAGTAGGTGAACCACACAGACGTACAGGTTGAAATCTGTTGTCTTGTACAAAGGAGACTTAATCCTCCTCCAAGTATTGTCCCTGTCACAATTCATGTATATGTTTATCATCAATCCCTATGGAGAGAGAAAATAAATTGCTCATTTTGATTTTTCTTTGCTGCCGTTTTGTTATTTGTCTTCTACACAATCACTTGAAAGTAATTTATCATCATTGACATCTTAGTAAAACAAATCATGATCGATCTCTAGGAGATGCATGGCCAACAACAGAAAGACCCGCTGTTTATCATGTTTAACAAGGTGTGGAATCGTTAACTTTAACAAGGGAGGCCTATATTACTCTCGACGCATTAGAAAAACCTGGGAGCACTGATACTGAAATGGACCGTGCTGCTATTTTTGGGAGATTACTGACGAGATGGTGGGAGAAGAGACTGGACGAAGCTACAACCCCCGACCACTGATGCGTTGGGCTTTACTCTGCCTGATTTTATGGTCCTTTGTGTTTTTGTTTTCACATTCACATTGTCTTTTCCTGTTTAGACAGATTTTCAGCGCAGTAACCCCAACGCCACCACAGCACTAAGCATTCAAGTCTACACTCCTGCCAGGAAGGGGTTAATGTAACTGTACAACGCAACTTAGAAGGCCGGGACTTAGAATGTACTGCTCTCATTTCATGGTAAACCAGCATTTTAGGATTTAACATAGTAAGCATCAACAACACACAGACGAAATTACAAACACACACGCACACACACTAATTGGAC
Source organism: Gymnapogon annona (assembly GCA_029814585.1). Classification (NCBI taxonomy): domain Eukaryota; kingdom Metazoa; phylum Chordata; class Actinopteri; order Kurtiformes; family Apogonidae; genus Gymnapogon; species Gymnapogon annona. The sequence goes on from JAPTHA010000002.1 coordinate 9,806,136, forward strand.
TCATTAAACATGCATTCGTTCACACCGGATGGACTGCTTACATTTACAGCAGGTTGTACTGGTCCTACACTTGTGTGTTCACTTGCGTAAACACTTCCAACTGTTTTTGGTGCGTTTGTACATGTATGTTTGTGTTAAATACAGGACGGGCTGAAAAATGAGGGGTTAAGTCAAGATACAGAAGTATATTTGAGTCACTTGTGATGTCAGCAGCTTTGATTACACCTAGGCATGTGTATGAGGAGAGAAGTATCACCGTATCATACATAAACAAGCAATAACAAATTTTCTTTATGTGACTAGGGTTTTAAATATCCATTGATCTTGAGGACAGGAAGGACCTAAATCCTCTTCTTTAACTTGTGCAGTTCATGTCCACTAGGTGTCAGACTGAGACATGAATGAACTGTACACACCATACACAACTTACTCTGCCCTTAACTCCTAATACTACAAGAAGTTTTAAAATACCATGGCTTACTAAAATGTAACATGAAATACTGATTATACAGTTGCATTACAAAGTAATTGCTGTAAGTTTACAGTTAAGTACAACTTTTAAACCTAAACCGGATGGACATTCAGGCTTAATGTAGTACACAGAAAATACTCTTAACTACACAATATACTCACCGGCTGTGGCTCACTGGGGCCACAGCCAGCTGTGGCTCTACCAAATGTGGCTCAGTTGGTAGAGCCACAGCCGGCTGTGGATCCAGGATTCGAACCACCGACCCTTCAGACATTG
>JAPTHA010000002.1:9809470-9828395 GCA_029814585.1 Gymnapogon annona
GGGTGAATGTGAGGCTAATGTAAAGCGCTTTGAGTACATGTGTAGAAAAGCGCTATATAAATGCAGTCCATTTACCAAATGACTTTAAAGGGAGTTTTCATTTAAGAAAAATGTAATTGCAAACTGCCACAAAAGTAGCATTGTGTCTTTCTGGGTTAATATAGATATACTTTGATTAGAATTTTTCTGTTTTTGTCCGTTGGTTATTCATTTTTCATGTATGCAAAATTAATTTCACAACGTAAGTGTAGGTCAAACTGTATCAGAGTCCAGAGGAAACATGTTTGTGTTGAAACTAGACCACCAAAGTAACTCTGTGGGACTATAATGGGCTTTCAGCATCCACAGGCCTGGTCAAACATATTGTAGTCCAGTATTTTCATTTTTGTTAATTATTTTCCCCTTCCTTCTTATTTCTTTGTCCATCACTATTATTTCTGAGTATAAAAATAAATACATCTAACCCTCCTTCCTAAATGGGTCACTGGTGATACAGCAGTTGTTCATTTTCTCCTCTAAAACCTCTCTAATCTGCCCCTTGTCGTGATGAATCGACTACAAGTAATTAAATTGTGTGAACGAAATGAAATCATGTAAAAGGGTGCAGCTAACATCCACTCTAAACAGTTTCATACTTGCAGTGCAGATAAAACAAGTCTGTGATAAAGGTTTCGGATTATTTTATTGAACGTGGTGAAACAGCGAATGCATACACCACTAATATTTCACATCCACTCTGGCTTAAGCGAATTCTGAAACAATACTCTGAACTTCTCAAATACAGTCTTGTATCAGCAGAGGTACAAGAAAAGGCCACAGGGATTGTGTTGACATATGATGGTAAAATAACTGATTTCAGCAAAGCTGCTCACCTTCAACTTCGATGAGCTGAAACAATGAGAGTAATCAAACATTTTGGTACGGGTGCAATTTAAGGCAAGTTTACATTGTAGTTTGTCCTTCAGAGTTACAAGGCACCGGCTTATCTCAAAATTCAGTATGAATCAGTGAATTACGTGAAAGTGTATGTCAAATAAATCCAAAGATGCCATTTATCACAGGCTTCCATTGGCCACGACTTCACCAAATCAACCAGGTTTATTAGTTTCCTTAAACTTATTTCCTACTGTAGGTCAAACTGTTGCTGAATTTTGTTTATGGAACCAAATAAAATGACAATCAGTGACCAATAACCTCAAACATCCTGGTTAGTCTGGTACAAAGGCCTCGCTCAGTTCATAGTTTGAAACAGTAAATATGTTCAAATACACTTCCTGTTGCAGTGTTTTTGCTGCAACAGGAAACACTGAATGAACACAGTTGTATTTGAAACAGCTTTCCAAGTGTGTGTTGTTGTCGACTTGATTTTAAAGGCTCAGACGGGAAAACTCTGACCTTTCAGGCTCTTGAAGCCCTAATGGACCAGAGACACAAGGTCTTTTCCAAGGTGTTCACACACTTTCCTCAATAAAATCCATCTCTATATAAAATACACCGACTGTAGTTGTTCATTTTATTCCCTTTAGTTTCTGTAAAACATGTTGCTGCAGAAAAATGTGCTATAAACAGAGCTTATTATATTTGTGAGTGAAAGTCCAGGTAGAGGACAGGATAATAGATCAGACTTTGGCGTCGCTGTAGTGAATCAGCGCTCGTCTAGACCTCTTCATTAGTATCTACATTATATGCATTACATTTCATCTTTGGAGGCTGTTGATGTGAATCACATGAATCAGGTCACGACTAAGAAATAAGAACGTTAATCAACAGCTAAAGAGAGAAAAAAAAAAACCATCAGAATTAAATGTGTTCAAGATTAAGAATCTCTCCAGTCTGTCCTTAAAATGTAATTCACTGATTGTCATAATGTTTTCAACCTGATTAAACCCAACATGTTACTGTGAAATACACTTGAATTGTGCAGCAGGTGGTTCTTTTGTACATATTCGTATTACAAACAGCTTAACAAGTCTGAACTAACTAGAAGATGCACATGGGTAGAAAGCAGGTGGACAGGGACAGTGAATGCTGGCGTCTATACCAGACTCCCAGGCCAGGACACCACAGTCAGCGTGACTTTATTCTTCTGCAGCTTCAGCATTGGGATGAGAGAGGAGTTGTTCATGCCAACGGTTGTGGCTCCGTTCACCGCCACAATCTCGTCACCGCACCTGGGGAGAGACAGAGGCACAGCTCGTGGGTCAATGTGGTGTCTGGTGAGTGTGTGAATTACAGCAGATAGGAGCCGTTCTGTGGTGGACTCACTTCAGGCGTCCATCAAAGTGAGCGGGTGTACCAGGCACGATGGTTTTGATGAAGAAAGGCTGCTGGCCGTGACTCTCCTCGTAACCTCCCACGATACTGAAGCCCCAGCTCTCGTTGTTGGTCTTTTGGAGGACAATGTCTCGACACCAGTGCATGTGACTGAATGGCAAAAAACCCCCACACAAAAACACATAATACAGCTGAATTAAAGACGGAAAATATTGTGATTTAAAATATATAACAGTTTTATGTAAACTCCTCTGCAGCAAATGGAATCACCACCGATGACTCATGTGGTTCACTTATTTAGGTGTTTATGTTTTTTGTTTTGTTTTTTTCAAGTTTTGTATACTGTCTCTGATCCTGACATTGTGGGTCGAGAATAGTCTTGTAGTGTATGAATGTAACTGTACTATTGTCTGAATCTAAATAATATTTTAAAATGATAAAAATTATTATAATTTAAAACATAATAACAAGAGTGTTAGGAAAAAAACTCTGTGGCAAATGCAATCACCCCCAGTGACACCCAGTATTGTCATCTTTATTTGTGAATTGATGTAACAGTTGCAAGTGTTTCTCTTAAACTCCTGGTTAAAAGTTTAAAGAAGTGTAGACATTAGTTTCACAACTTTGTGTGATGTCATAATAGCCGCAAGACTCATCCCCCTGACAGAACAGACGAGTTGGCTCTTGATTTCCATTCATTATGTCTGTTTATTGAACCTATGTATAAGAGCTCTTGTTATTAGATACATTACAACAAAATGATGAATGAAATCAGTATGACTGTATTGATGTCATCACACCTATTTCACATGCAGAGAAGAGGCTTCAGTTGAAGAAGACACAAAAATGACAATAATGATATAAAAGTTGCAACAAGAGGAAAATGGAAAACACAAGACAAAAAGGAAAAGACTGAACAAGATCAAGATCAGTATTTAATACAATGACCAGCATTTTAACCGTTTATTCTTGTTCTGATGAGGAGTCAAACGCAGACCAACACTCGTGTCCTAATCTTGTAAATATGAGTCCGGTCAAAGTTTTGGAATGACATCCATGTGTTGTGTGTCGGTCTTAGAGGCAGACGTACCTCGGCAAACCCAGCCAGCGAGTCCACAGGGGAGTCCAGTTGAGCATGTCTTCTCGCGGGTCGTCCAGTGGGTCCAGTTCGTCCTTACTGGAGGCATCTGCGTCCTCCTCTGACTCCTCCGACAGTGTCTGAATGACACGGAGCACGACCTGCGACTGAGCCGTCTGCGCCTTGAGCGCAGACACCGCCTCGTTGTAGGTCAACTGTGTCAGATCCACACCGTTGATACTCAGCAGAACATCCCCTAAAGACACAGTAAGGGAGACAGATGGACTCAGGAAATCAGCATAGAATATGACAAACGTGTTACAATTAAACATGAGAGGAGAACTTTACATTCTGGCAGATACTCAGAGTAAAAGGGCTATCTAGGTGCTTTCCCATTGCCGGAACCTTTTGTAGTTTTTAGAATTCCCACAGCATAAGGAACTACGAACTACGACCATAAGTCATAGAACCTTTTTTGTTCCTAGTCGCAGGCAGGGTCTTTTCATGGTTCTCCAGGAACTATATGAGGTTGGTGTTTGCTGATTGGTAGAAATCAGGCCACGCCCATTGCCATGTCTTACAGAAGAGAGTGTGTTACGGTGATTGCGGCTGTGATCAGGTAGTAGACATAAGTCCTATTGGTTTTCTCCAACTATATATATATTAGTTTATACTGACTTATTCTAGAGAGGAGTTTTATAACACTTCATGTGCTCTTTTCCTCTTTCCCGTCAGTGTGTCATCTGTAGTGTTTCCACTTCTGTGTGAACTTCTGAAAAGAGAACGAAGACACGTCTGGTCCATGAACAGATTAAGAGAAGACAGTAGTGAGGACACGTTCATTCTGTTGTTCATCATTGATTATGGGATGTATGACGAAAAATCCACGTTTGCTCTGCTGTTGACACGGGCAGCGCAGAGGGGATGCTGAACTCTTTATGGAGGTCATACCTCTGTGGCGTTTCTATTATATCCTATATTATTCTGTGGGGTTCCTCAAATGTGGACTTACATTTCGAACATAAATAAAGCTCATACTCCATCCCTGTACATGTGTGAAAGTTGTGCCGTGCGTTGAAACACTTTGAAGGATGCACATTACATCAGTCTGTACGATGGTTCCTGATGCTTGTGGGAATGCGCAACAAACAAGTTCTCCTGGGGAGAGTAGTTCATAGAAGTAAATTAAAGGTGGACAACTATTCAGTGGGAAAGCACCTAATCACTGACTTCACCCTCAGCTGCATGTTATCTCTGAAGAATAGGATTTGCCTTTAAATATTTATCAAACTGTCACCCTGTAATACACGCAATACCAATAATGCAAATTGATTTACATTAAAATATTCTTTCTGAGGGTGTCGGAGCAAAAAAATACCACATGAATAAGTTTTCAAGGTTAAACCCCTGCTTCACTTGTCTTTCTGAAAGCAAAAGCGTTCTACTTGACGCTGCCCTGTACCTCTTTTGATGGTGCCGTCTCGGTGCAGACATCCAACAGGCTGTACACTGGTGATGTAGACCGGCAGACGGCTGCGACAGTCGCGGCCTCCAGCAATGGTGATTCCCAGCGAGAGGCGAGGCTCCTTCTTCAGGCTCACAGTTTTCTCATGGCTGGAAAACCCACCTGGAGGATCCTATCAGAACAGTGAGGTTTAAGAGGAACTCATGGCAAAGGATGTTGAACACACAGGGTAAGTTAATATTGTGTCTTTATACACATTTAAAGGAATCCGTTCAGATGGATATTTTCCACTGGTAAGTTTCAGGCTTGTGTGTGAGGGTATTATGACATTTTTCTTTTGGGGAACATTAGTTGGATTTATAGATAGATGAGCAGCAGTGTTTTGGTTGCTTTCTAGTACTTATTACATACTCATTATTTGTGTTACTCATAGAGTCTGGTTTCACCAGCATAATTTCTACTAACACGGTGATGGTACAAGAAACAACATGACTGTTAAAAGGATTGGCTTCATTCATCACACTCTCCTATATCAAATAAAACAATGTGAATCCATGTGATCCATGAAATGCCAGACCATTGGTCTGTGCAATGACAATAAAGGAATCTGAAATCTGACATGTCTGGGGCTTGTTCATGCAACCAGACTGTGTAGATGTGTTACGTGCCTTCATAATGGTTTGCCTTAACTGCATTTAAGTGAAACCATAAACTTTATGTTGAACATTTTTTCCTATTCTTATCAATGAAGTATTTATAATAATAAATGTCACTGAGGGCCATATTAAACAATTTTCTCAGCACTAAGTTTGTAATGTCAATTAACTTGAGCCACCCCAGGATCCACTGACTTAATGGATTTTTCTTGCAAAACCTCTTGTAGAAACAAATGTGAAACGTGAGATGGAACTGAGAGTTAGAGGTAGAGGTAATGTGTGAGGACAAGCACGTCGCTCTCGTAATGGAAAAGACGTGTGGAAAATGACAGCTTAAATCTTCCTTCTTGTTGCTTTCTGCAGTCTGTAAACTATCAGAAGGGAAGCTCGGGGGAGGTGGGCACTATTCCTCTCAACAGCAGGGAACCCCCTCCCCCAGTAAGACGAAAAGGCTCTGCTCCACAGGCGAAAGCTAACTGTTACCAGCTTTGATCCTCTGCCATCCAAAGAAACAACTAAAAAACAACAAGACAGTGGCCCCATGGCGGCAGAGTGAGCAGCACCCCGGGCCTTTTGATCAGGAAAGGGGGAGGCCATAGACAAGGGCTTTCATCTCCCCTCACCGACGCAGGTGTCTGCTCTCAAAGCTTCTCACCCCCCACTGGGGGGCTACAAGTCTGTTCTACTGACAATGTATGGTAGCAGTGTCACCGACAAAAGAATGACTCCACCAATTACGTAGCGTAAACAGAAACAGTGTAGTTTGTTAGGTATTTCACACAATATAAGAAAAAACATCCAGTTGCAGCAACAATAGGAATTTGGAATATCTTGTCTTACCTATTTGAATATTAGTTTGCAACAAAATGTGGTATCGTACCAAGACCTATTTCAGTTATTACACAACTGTAATTTATTTACAAAATTGTGCTATCTAAATTGTAATATATAAAAACAGCTCAATCACTGTCATCAGCGTTTTTCTTTTAATTACATGATCTCACAGAGCTCTGGTTCCAATAATTACTGACATTACCACAATTCTCTTTTGTACATTTCATTAATAAAAGCCATATGTCTTAATTATGTTTGTCATATCCTCACAGTGAAAATACATGTTTCTATGGCGTATAATAAAAACAGAAAATACATTTTGGAGATGTTCTGTTAGTTTGGCTAGATGGAAGCAGCCCACTGGAATGGAATGTTTCCAACACATGGGATAATCATTCTCCTTCCTTCCACTATCCCTCTTCTATCACTTTCATAGGCTATATGAAAGAATGGCAACCTGAAAATAACAAGTTGTGACAACAACCCATATATTTATGTGCCCTTTTTTTTTAATACCACAAGACGTCTCATGTCCACATATTTTACCAAAGCAACTTCCTTCCCCAATACAATTTTGCCAAGGCAGTGTTGCTTTATCTGCACCAAAGAGTAGCCAAACAACCTGTCTTTTCTTTTGTTTCTTTTTTTACTCGTTTTCCCAGAGGATAAGTATGAGATCTGTCTATATCACTGGTACATCTCAAATGATGAGGACATAAATTCAGCAATAAACAGCTCATCATCTTCCTATTGTGCATCCAGACTAGTGTACAAGTGCAAGAAAATGGGCAGACTGAGGACGAGGTCGTAGGATTACCTTCATGTAGGTGGATCGTCTCCTAAAGTACTGAGGCTCAGGCATCCTCCTGGCTCCTCTGCCATGTGGTCCCTCTCTGCTGCTTCCTCCTTCCTCTGGAGATTCAGCAGGCCTCATCACAACAAAGTTGACCCGCACTTCACTGGCCTGTATCAAAAGAAAAAGCAACTAATTTAAAGACAAAAACATACCAGTTTCATTTTGAACTATGTTACTGACTGATGCCAACAGTCTTATCTACTTTAAGGTGTTTACAGTCCCCACAGAATGAGTTTTCAGATTCATTTGATTTATTCTCTTTACATTTTTAGACATATTTAAGGTCCGTAGTGGATGATCATAAGGACATTTCTTTTTGTTTCCAACATAAAGAAGAATTGAAAGCCACATTCACCACATCTGCATAATTATTCATATGTTTCAATTGGGATTTTCACATACTTAATGGAAATGCATTAGTCTGTCATTTTAGTGTTACCCATAATGAAGATGAAAGCATTGTTTTAAAGTCTTTTTGTTGATACAGTCACATTTTCTGAGAAATAAAATGGGCTTATGGACACGGGCCTTCTCTGCACACTGGATACCTCTCATATTTCCATTTGACTTGTTCCAACATGATGTGAATAAAGAATTGGCAGCAGAAAAATTACACAACACAAATGTCCTTGAATGCACCCTGAAACACCATTTCACATCAGTGACATAATTGGAACAGTTTCAAGACTCCACACGTTGATCATTGAAACCACTACACTCAAATGAAAAAGAAAGACATGCATCTTCTCACATAAATAATGCATTTAATTGACTAAACCCTGGTTTAAGTCTGTGGTTAGATACTTTGGTAAAATGTGTTCATCATTACTGATAAATACCTGAATGATTTGGGCAGCACTCTCAGGTGTGCCATGCCTTAGGTCATGTCCATTAATGGCCAACACTTTGTCGTTGTTCCTCAGCTTTCCATCTTTTGCTGCTAAACCCCCAGACAGCAGATCCAGGATGAAAACTCCGCTTTCGTCTGATTTGCGGATGAGTTTAATACCGAGCGGCTCGGTGCGTTGACTTTTCATTAGCGTGACCTGCAGGACTGTGCTGGAGGTGGCGTTGCCATGGGGACTGTGGGAGGGCTGGGAGGCAGTGGAAGTGGAGGAGGAAGGATGATGATCGGCACGTGGGTCCCTGGTTTTGAAACCCTTCTCCTGCATAACGGTAAGTCTAAGTAGAGACGGCTGCTGCAGCACTGAGATGGCCCGAGCATGAGGTACGGACGCCAAACTGACATCATTCACCTGAGAATGTCGGTCACACAGAATAGAGAATGACAAAACAGAGACAGACTGATCAATTGGTTCATTTGGTGACAGTGGTTGACAATGCTTTTGAAATGATCTGCTTCAGAGATTAAATGTACCTGACGTTAAAAAGTAATTTGGAAAACAAATGACAAAAGTGATCATTTTTTTGTTGTCAAAGTATATGATTAAGTGTTATGAGACATATACTGTATACTGGATTGTGTACGTTTATGCAGTAGAGTTACAAATCTTCCACTAGACAGAATCTGTAAAGTGAATATATTGTCATGTGCAGAAAGTGTGTTGAAGTAGATTTGTAGCCCTTGAGATAAATATTCCTTTTGAGTGAAAACCATTTTCATGTTAATTCTTGAATTTCAGCTTTTAATTGCTGATTTACGTTGATGTTCAGAGAGTTCAGACAAATGTATTACACTGTCAGCATTGAGTTCGACAGACCTGCAATTTCCCAGTAAGTCAAAGACAGTTAATTTCCATCAATATCCTCAATAACATCAATAACGACGCTGGCTTTTTCCAATTAACTGAACAGCAAACGTAATCATCATGTCAGCCTGTCCTGTTATGTAATCACAAAAGGCAGATGTTTTAAAGTCCAGATTTCACAGGATTTATCATGATGTCATTTCAGACACAGGAAAGAAAAAATAAACACATCTGCTTTATACATATGTGGAGATATTTAGGTTTCAAAGATATTGAGCTGAGACGTAGTGTGTAAATGCAAAATTCAAGTTTTTGTTAGTTTTGAGTTTGTTTTGGTAAAATATTTTTTTTAAAAAAGTCAACGTGACAAACCTGTGCATTGACCTTTATAACCACATAAACACACTCAGACCAAAATTGTAGTTGGACAAATAATAATCACAACATACATTTTTCACCCTTGTTTAGAAGGCAGGTCAAACCACAAATTCCTTTTATAAAACCCAAATAAAAATATGGGACTTTAAATCTTAGTGCTCTTTAATTTTGAAAAACAATACCTTCAATATATTAATTTTTATCCTTTCCATTTTTTTAATCACTATGGTTGAACTAAAATCACTTCACTCTCTCTTAGTACAATTTTATGGCCTTTATTCTTACTCTTAATCATATTTTAATATTCCAACATATTGTTTTACTTCCCATTTTTATTTACATTGAATTGCATTTGTATAAGAATATGTATTGTATAAATAACCTTATCTTGCATTTTTGTTTGATGTTGTTGTTAAAGTCAGCCAAAAAGTGACTTTCATCTACCTTCTGCTTCTATTACTCGTTTTTTTCCTTAACATTCTCCCCACACCAGTCTATTGATTAGAGGCATAATGAAGACCGAATCAAATACCAAGTAAAATATCAAATTTTTCTTTGTAATCCATGGCTTTTTTTCATTATCAAATTGCTGCTAAAATAAGCATCTGTCAAAGCAATCTTTGCCAGGAAAGTCAATGCATTGATTCACAGGGATGAGAAAGATAGAGTTACAACAAATTAGGAATGCAGTCTTCACTTTTCATCAGATCACTTTACATCCATCGGCTTTCAATGAAGCCCAAAAAACTGAGGCTTAAGTTTCAGAACCTAGAGGAAGCCTCTTGGCTGGAGGCTTTGTTTTCATTTCCAGATTTGGGATTGGTTGAAAAAGGAAATGCTGCATTTTAAGATGACACAGAGGAACAGAGGTGCCAAAGTTGCAATAGTTCACAAGCTCAGTTTACAGGTGTACCACATTCCAGGAGAGCCGGAGGGAAAGAATCCAAGGTGAAATAGGCTTATTCAAGTCTCCTTTAAGACACTGAACATCCATTCTCTTCTGTGAGAATCGGCGTCAAATTTAGATTTAGATTCATGCAACTAAACTATTCTTGTTATTCTTCAACAATTTAGAAGAGTGTTAACGGTGACCCTTAATCGATACTGACAAACTGAATCCAACTCTGCTTTACATGAACCACTGACAGGAGGTTATTTAAGTTGTTTTATAAAAGGACAGATTGCATTTTCATCCAATTGTTGTTGTTGAATCTTGCCCCTCCCAAGAAAAATGAAGAAAGTCAATCACTGACAACAACCAGGACACATTGGCTGCGGTGATAAATGCATGAACTACATTATTAACCACGCCTTGTTGCCATGGAGCTCAAACTTGTTTATCTTGAATGTCTGCTTTCTACCTCCATGCTGAAAAGCCCCACGTTTACAATATCACAACAATTCAACTTCAGGCTGTTTATGCCCAACTATATCACCTTGTATTGTCCTGCAGTACTACCTGAATGACTATTTTTTTTTTTAATATGTGTCATTACATGCTACTTTATCTCAGCATTTTCTCATTGAGTCTATCTCACCTCTAAGATATGGTCCCCTGGGGCCAGTCTGCCATCACGAGCTGCTATGGAGTCCCGGACAATCTCCTGGATGACTATATTTCCCAGTGGTGTGTCTTTCCCTCCCACGATGCGAAGGCCGAGCTCCTCCTCTGCCTCGTCTCTGAATAGCTCCACCACGTTGGCCTCAGCCACCAGACTGGACCGCAGGGGGGTGTTGTCTGGAGGAAGACCACCAGACACAGAAATGGAATAAACAGCTGCATATATGCAATTTATGGCAGATAAACCTGCTTCCATTATTTTATTTATAATAAAGTAAATTTATAAAGTAATTAAATCAGTAGTTAACATAATAGACAACATGTGTCTCTGGGAGTCAGTCCTGTTCATGACACTGTCTCCTTGGGTTAATTGCTGCAATATGGGAATGTGGCAACATTGGATGAAAATTCCCAAAGGTTCAAACAATCAGCTATAAATACCCCACACGTCATTGCTTGTAGAAGACGACAAAGGCGGCGATAGAGATATTACTGCTGTCGTCTGCTGAGGCACCTGTGACATCTGTACAAGGACAGATTTATAAGTTCATGGCCTGAGGTAGAAGGAGGTGAGTTATACAGCTCCCATTACATTAACTTGGAGTTCAACAATGGCAGCCATCACACAGGAAGCTTTAAGGAGTTTTTCTGTTTCAGATAATTGAACTGTGCAAGTCCACTTCCCGTGAGCAGACAAGGTGGAGTTTTGTACAGACACCTCAGCCCTTTGAGTTCATTGTGGGTAAGTGCATAGATCGGAGCCCAGTGGCAACGTACCACTGCGATTTGTCAATTTGCCAAGATTGAGTTGACGTTTCATCTAAATTGATGTACTGCACAAGAGTATGACAGTGGTACAACTCGTCTTCCTCTTACCTTAAGGTGACAAACTTATCAAACGCCCCTCATGTCTCCTGCCACTTTCAGCTTTTGTGATAATATAAGTGTGTAGGCAAATTCCTCAAATAAATGCATTGAAATTAAGCTCATTTTCAACTATAAATCTTGTGGTTAACAACCAGTAAAATATTTCTGAACATTATTATTTTGCTAGTTTTTATAACACAGTGAAAGACAGAGTGAACACACAGAGTATACAAGTATATGGACGCTGCATGTTTTTTTCTTATCTCTTAAACACTACAAAGGAATTGATGTTTGCTCATTTTAGTTTTGTTTTTTAACTTGAAAAATTGGGAACATACGGTACCCTACAAAAGACATCAGACGCTATAGGTTTGTTCTTTTAACAAGATTAGAATGAAGTATAAAAAATATCTTAAAACACACACATTAAATGTATAGAAAATATGAGAACATTAGGAACAAGTGTCAAGTTTGTTTGCAGTGACCTCTCTTGAACTGTTCCGGGCAGATGAAGCGACGTCTACTCTTCTAGTCTTCTGCTGTTTTAAATTATTATTACCATAATTAAATACATGACAAATGCTGGTTATTGTTTGAGCTGCTCTTTTCATGAAAAGAAGTCACATCAAATACTGAGTCTTGCCTGCCGAACCATTTACCGGTAGTTTGTATTTTTGAGGAGTTTTTAATACTGTGCACAGTATTATCATGCAATCTTAAGAAGAAGTTAAGTTAAGTTATTGTCATAACGCCAGTGAAAAAACACAACAAAACGAAATGGCCTGGGATTCTTCCGCAGTGCTGTAAACGGAAAACAGCAGAGGGAGTGTATACTGTAATCATACTTACACAGGATTAATTTGATGAAAGTGTATCAAACATCTCTGGGTGGCTGATGCCTCATTGCATGATAACAGTTGGAGTTGGCTTTGATTGAACTGGTCTGTATGTTACTCAGAGGGATTTTCCCCTGTGAGTAAATCAGTGTTCGGGTAAAACATCTGTGAGCTGGTACGTGTTCCAACTTCTAGGATGATGATTCACCTGAGACGCAATGCGAATAAAGACCTTGAGGCTAAGAACATTAGCAATCTCCATCTGCGTATCTGACAACAAGTCCCATCCGAAGAAGGGTGGGATTTTTGGTTTCCAACTTTATGACACCAAGTAAGCTTTTACCACTAAACCTTGGAGTATTGTCGATGATCAATCTTTTATTACAAATCCTTTCCTTAAGAAGTGGTAACTCTAATTATGCTGTCTAGCCCCAAAGAACAAAAGACAAGTCACTGAACCACTATTACAGCAGCAGGTAGGATGATGAAAGAATGCCGTACCATCCTCACTTTCTTCATAGGCAGGGTTAATGAGGCCAGGCTCTGGCTGATCTCTGCTGGAAAGTCGGGGCAGTGTTGTAGACTGTTTAGCATCACCGGACAAGTCTCCATCCCCCTTACGTCCCTTTAACTCATTCCACGAGGGCCTCTTCCTCTTCTCCGCTTCCTCCCTCAATCTTTTAAAAACAGGACATCTGTGGGAAGACAGAAGCATGTCGTAACTAGTGCCAAGAGGGATATATGTGAGGCTATTTTATCCCTACAGAAACAATACATGTGAGTATCAGTCTTTAGGAAGAAGTAGGAATAAGTCGCAGAAGTGCCAGGTGAGTATTTGCATACAAATGAAGAGAAAGAAAATGAGACTAGTCAACAAATTCATTCACAAAATTCAAAGGAGAAGCACTATGCAGATGAACAGACAATTTCACTGCATTGCAGGGTGAGATAGGTTGAGTGTGATGACTGCTGGGACTGCTGCTTGTTTCTCATGCCTGAACTTTGCCTCCTCATTGTTTGCACAGAGAGGCTGCGGCAGGACAATCTGTCACCCACAACTGACTGTATCAGTGCACCGAGATGATAAGCACCGCAGTGGAAAACAAGATGACTGTCCTGCTGTTAAAGTTTAGCTCAATAATTACATGTCTGTTTGGACTAAGACAACTGCGTTTTCATGTGGTACCAGAAATAAACGGTGTAATTTCAAAGACAGAAAAAAACATCCACTGTAAACAAACAAAGGGGAGAAACAATGTTGATGATAGTCATTTTACAGACAGAATTCTTCTGTAATGACATAAAAATGTTGCAACATCATGTTCAGTTCTGAACAAATACCTATACTTACATGGTACTGGTCTGACACCCTTTCCTAGATTACACTGTGGTATCCCATCACTGGTCAGCTGTGGTTTAATTTTTAGTCTGGCTCAGCTTGTCGGCATCAATCTATAAACCTCAGTACACTTACACTGACTTAGGATATGCTGAAACACAACTAAACATAATGGATTACACATATAAACAATGCAGTCTTCATTTGGAAACTTTATCCAAATCAAAGTACAAACAAGTCTCAATTCAAGTTTGAGTGTAAAGTAGTTTAGCTTTTGCCTAAAGTAAACATTGCTGGAGCTGCAAATTTTGGAATACTGCCCATTCATTGTTGTTGTGACTGTACCAAACAAGCATAATTTTTTTGAACTTCAAATACAAATAATGTTTTTTTTAACAGCAACAAAAGTTCATATTTTTTTAATGATAACTCATCTGAACACCGATAATTGTATGGAAGGTTATTGTTTTTGTGTTACTGATTAGAGGAAAACACGTCCATATTAAATCCACATACAAGTATTTCATTGTCTCATTAAATCAAGTGTTGAAGGTTTATACTGTTTAGCTGATGAAAGGAAACAGAACTAGTGACTTAGGAAGCTTCACCTAAGTTCCTCTGTCTATTTTAATGTGTATGATTTGAAAATGTGCATAAAATGCAATCAAACATTGCTAACATATGTATTGAAGAGAATGTTTTAAGCTGCAAAATGATGAGGAAGTTTGTATTACCACTAATCTAAGAGTCTGATTAGACCATGTCTATATGTAAAGTACTGTGAGATAACTTTTGTAGTGAGTTGGCACTACATAAATAAACATTGATTTGAAATGTGCTCTTCTTTTGCTTCATGGATAACACCTTCTTTGAATTTATGATGGCCTGCATACAAAAAGTTTTGGAAACAGTGCTCAAGAGGCCAAATGACATGCACCAACATTACCAGCATCCTTCTCTGGCCTTAAAACTGTCTGCATTGAACATTAAGTGGTCCTACCTGTTGTGCAGGTGAGGTTGGAGTTCACAGCGTTGCATCTGCTGCTGGCATTCAACAGAGTGAGGACACATCACAGTCAGTTTGTCCAGCAGGTTCCTGACAAGCAGGCTGGAGGGACGACACTGATGTAACTGCAGACGCTGGCGGTCCACTGGGCAGAAGTCCTGCTCCTTCAAGAAGTTACTCAGGCAATGAAAACAATACGTGTGTCCACAAGGCGTGTCCATAGGTCTGAGCAAGGGCTGCAAACAGATGTGACACACCAGCTCATCGTCCACTTCGTCCTGGTACTCATACAGGTGGCTCTCCTGGCCTTCATGCTGCTGGCCGCACTCCTTACAAACACGAGCCCACGACAGCCCCGCGGCACTGCTGCTGGATACCTTGGTTTCTGTCATCACAAATGGCTGAAGGAGCTCAGTCCTAAGGTCCTTTGAACTGAGTGTGTTCCGTATCCACTTCTTTCCAACTGTTTATCTCATCAACACGCTGCAGCGTTTTATGTGCGCATGTCCCAAGCTGAATCTTCTTTTAACTGGTGAAACACCCGTCCATGGCCAACAATGTTATC
Organism: Gymnapogon annona; assembly: GCA_029814585.1. NCBI lineage: Eukaryota > Metazoa > Chordata > Actinopteri > Kurtiformes > Apogonidae > Gymnapogon > Gymnapogon annona. Next base: position 9,824,895 of record JAPTHA010000002.1, read on the forward strand.
TCCGCTCCATCATCATGACCTTCTGTTGAGAGAGAAACACTGTGAGCTCGACTGCAGATGTCCAACTTTTCCTACTCATACCGACCAACTCCACAGGAAATGACAAATCCACAGAGCAGCAGCAATATGGCAGCAAGCCGCAGCTGCTTCCTCTCAGCAAGTTTCCTGAGGGACAAAAGGAATTCTCATCTCAGCTAAAAGTTGCTGTGCACTTAATTTAAAAGGGCTAAACTCTGTAAAAATGCCGGGCTGGAGGAGGCAGGAGAAAGCAGAGGAACGTCAAACCCCTCATAATGGGAAGGAACAAAGACATGGCACTACACGAGTGTAAAACTTTTGAATGAACTGAGCAGAAATGCAATCCCATCACTAATGACGCTTTGCACTCCATCGGCACTGGTCTCCTTGCCTTTGTGTAGTTCCTAATCTCCTTAAATTCCATTTCATAAGGAGAGTCCTGATTAGGAATGCATTCTTTCGAGAACATTTAGCCATTTAGTCCACATGTGACTAAACTAAACACAAACCTACACTTAAAGTCCAATTCCTCGAAATACATCATCTTGGATTACATGTATGTGCACCTAGATGAATGCAGGCCACATACAAATAATCATTTTTGTACTGAAACAACCTAGGACACTCAGATTCACATAAAACTGCAAAAAAGAAATGATGACTAAATAAGACCTATGGCTCAAAATAAAGTTAAGATAACATTTGCAGCCACATACGAACTCAAAATGTAAAAAAAAAAAAAAGCTGCCTCAAAGAACTTGCAACTTAGGGTTTTCTTGCATTTCTGACCTTAGTCTAGATTTCAGGTACAAAAAGACTGCATTACCTTGGAGCTACTCACCCGAGATGATATCTTTGTTGTCATGCACCAAGGAGCCACTGCACGCAAACACAAGACTCTAACCTAGCAGCTGCTTTGGGTGCCTGAAGCCCGAATGAAACCAGAGCCCTGCCTCTTCAGCTCACCGTCAGAATAATGTGTGTCTGTGTGTGTATGTGTGGACACTTTTGTGTGCACTATTATAGATGTGTATGAGCTCTGACTGCACAGGTGCGAGGAATGCAAGTGGGAATTGGTGTAACTAGGCAGAGTGGAGCTCAGCCCAGAGGGAAAGAAACATACTCCTCTGCCTTTGTCGATGCCACTAAAATGTGTGTGTTTTTTACATGTGTGTGTTTGAAGGAAGGGGCGGGGGTTCAGGTTGCTGATGCAGCACTACACAGGTAAAGCACTCTCATTGAGTAGCTGAACGATTGCAAACACACAAGCCCTACTACAAGTATGTGTGCACACATTCTTCCACATACAGTACATGCACTGTAGGCGAGGTCACAAAGACCTCTCTTTCTCTCTTTGTTACTTTGCACAACTGATACCTATTCCCGTAATGGATAGGGGTCACGAATCCTGTAACACAAGAGAAGCACTTAGAAACCAGGTTGCTCACCATTTTTTGGAAATCACATGACCTAGTGTGAGAATTGGGCAAATCATTAATAAAGAAGTAAAAAGGTGGCGTAAACTGTCTCGGTCTGTCACCAAGGGTATCCCCAAAATCTCCCCAATCCTCTCTTTCTCCAAGTATTTGGAAAGAAAATACACCTCCTGATGTCAAACTATGACCACAAGGGAGTGGCATTATGAAATAGAACTATAAGACAATTAATATGAACTTATTTTGAGCTACATGAACCTGATAGTGGCAGAATAATGGTCAGAGAACCAATTGTTCCACACAAAACTGCAACTCATGAATCAAAATTGCACCATATTAAATCAGGGTGGTAGAAAATGAACACTTGTAAGAAGATCAATATGAACCAAACTGTATCTCCATCAGCCTATTACTGCTTGATTTATGTCCAAAAAAATGATTTTCAACAAGTCCCCCCCAGTTGATGAGTTCTAATAGTCATAAAGATGGTGAAACAGATAGGATAGTGGTCTTCCATTAGGGGTCCCCTATGTTGGTCACCAAGGGAGAAGACATCCAACCTAATATGTCTTAGTTATTGCCTTCACGCAAAGAATATGGGCAGTAGCGGTAGTTAAAGCCATTAATATCTCTGAAAGCCCAATTTCCAGATATAATTAAAACCCTGGAGTGGCATCAGCACAAACTTTGTTGAAATCACAAAAAAGTACAACTGAAAACCATTTGACAATATTTTTACAATGAAAAAGAGGATAAATGACCATTAATCTCAAGATGTACCCATTCACGTTAAAGCCTGCCAGTGTATCATATTTTTAAAGCTCAGTCACTTTACTGGGTGTAAAATACCAATAATCAGTGGCATGTTGGATCAATATTGGGTCAGAGCGGAGTCTATCTTTATAGCAGCATAATAAATTGACATTACAGATCCTGGTATAGAAGGTACATGATGATCTCTTCTCAGTAAATTATTATCAGTTTCTATTGTTACACTGTTGTCAAATTCCTTGCCTATGGAGTATTATTTACTTTGCGATAAAGTGACCATGAATGTATTGGCTGGGAGTTACCACTGAACACAGAGAAGGAACTAAACTCATTGGGTTTCACTGAGGAAACAGCCTGTCTTCATTAGCAGCAGCTTTAAAGGAAGACATGCCTGGCCCTGGTGGTGATTTATACTCCACTGCTTTAGTTCACTGTGTCTGAAGGTGACTTGTTGAGCTGACCCATAAATCACAGGTTCATCGTGTTGTAGAGCTGAATGATAAATAACTGAATGAACAGCGACTTGTGTATGGGTCAGTAGGAAATGGCCAACATATTGGGAACGTTTTGAGGAAATTACTGTACACATACAACTCAAGATTTTCACAGGGTTAAAAGGTTTCATAAGCTACTTCATGAAACATAGAAGTATGTAAGTAATGGACACTCATGTTCCTCACAACAAGCTTTAGTAACTAGATAGACTAATAGAACAGACTCATTTACATAAGGAAGAATCTATTTTTGACATGCCAAATACTGTGAGGAAATTAACCGAAATGACAGTAAGATTACAACTACTACCACATATTACACAGGAGGGGAGATGATCATATAAATATAAATTATTATACAGCTGTCAATATTTGTCAGTACTAAAAAATACTTTCTTAGTCAACCTAAACTTGTGTTTTCACTAAATGTAACTTGTAAGACTTTTGGCACAGAAATAAAAAACACTTAAGAACAGAAAACCTGGATGGGTTCTAATTATCTCCTACTCAACTCTGAAAAAATGGAAGTCATCATAATAGGCCGTAAAAACGTGAGAAACTCCCTAACTGACCAGGTAGTCACCCTGGATAATGTGAGTTTAGCCCCCAGCGCCACAGTTAAAAATCAAGGAGTTCTATTTGACACAGATCTATCTATTAAAGCACAAATTAATCAAGCCTGTAGAACCGCCTACTTCCGCCTACGCAACTTGGCAAAAATTTGAAATATTCTGTCTAAAAATTATGCGGAAACATTAATTAATGCGTTTGTTACATCTAGA